>JACEFZ010003814.1:0-72500 GCA_014155875.1 Cepaea nemoralis
ATCTGGTGCGTAGTATAGAAGTGGCAAGCTGTTTACATGGTGTTATCTGGTGCGTAGTATAGAAGTGGCAAGCTGTTTACATGGTGTTATCTGGTGCGTAGTATAGAAGTGGCAAGCTGTTTACATGGTGTTATCTGGTGCGTAGTATAGAAGTGGCAAGCTGTTTACATGGGTGTTTCTGGTGCGTAGTATAGAAGTGGCAAGCTGTTTACATGAGTGTTATCTGGTGCGTAGTATAGAAGTGGCAAGCTGTTTACATGAGTGTTATCTGGTGCGTAGTATAGAAGTGGCAAGCTGTTTACATGATGTTATCTGGTGCGTAGTATAGAAGTGGCAAGCTGTTTACATGAGTGTTATCTGGTGCGTAGTATAGAAGTGGCAAGCTGTTTACATGGGGGTTATCTGGTGCGTAGTATAGAAGTGGCAAGCTGTTTACATGAGTGTTATCTGGTGCGTAGTATAGAAGTGGCAAGCTGTTTACATGAGTGTTATCTGGTGCGTAGTATAGAAGTGGCAAGCTGTTTACATGAGTGTTATCTGGTGCGTAGTATAGAAGTGGCAAGCTGTTTACATGAGTGTTATCTGGTGCGTAGTATAGAAGTGGCAAGCTGTTTACATGAGTGTTATCTGGTGCGTAGTATAGAAGTGGCAAGCTGTTTACATGAGTGTTATCTGGTGCCTAGTATAGAAGTGGCAAGCTGTTTACATGGGTGTTATCTGGTGCGTGGTATAGAAGTGGCAAGCTGTTTACATGGGTGTTATCTGGTGCGTAGTATAGAAGTGGCAAGCTGTTTACATGAGTGTTATCTGGTGCGTAGTATAGAAGTGGCAAGCTGTTTACATGGGTGTTATCTGGTGCGTAGTATAGAAGTGGCAAGCTGTTAACATGGGTGTTATCTGGTGCGTAGTATAGAAGTGGCAAGCTGTTTACATGAGTGTTATCTGGTGCGTAGTATAGAAGTGGCAAGCTGTTTACATGAGTGTTATCTGGTGCGTAGTATAGAAGTGGCAAGCTGTTTACATGAGTGTTATCTGGTGCGTAGTAAAAAGAAGTGGCAAGCTGTTTACATGAGTGTTATCTGGTGCTAGTATAGAAGTGGCAAGCTGTTTACATGGGTGTTATCTGGTGCGTAGTATAGAAGTGGCAAGCTGTTTACATGAGTGTTATCTGGGGCGTAGTATAGAAGTGGCAAGCTGTTTACATGGGTGTTATCTGGTGCGTAGTATAGAAGTGGCAAGCTGTTTACATGGGTGTTATCTGGTGCGTAGTATAGAAGTGGCAAGCTGTTTACATGGGTGTTATCTGGTGCGTAGTATAGAAGTGGCAAGCTGTTTACATGGGTGTTATCTGGTGCGTAGTATAGAAGTGGCAAGCTGTTTACATGAGTGTTATCTGGTGCGTAGTATAGAAGTGGCAAGCTGTTTACATGGGTGTTATCTGGTGCGTAGTATAGAAGTGGCAAGCTGTTTACATGGGTGTTATCTGGTGCGTAGTATAGAAGTGGCAAGCTGTTTTTCATGGGTGTTATCTGGTGCGTAGTATAGAAGTGGCAAGCTGTTTACATGGGTGTTATCTGGTGCGTAGTATAGAAGTGGCAAGCTGTTTACATGGGTGTTATCTGGTGCGTAGTATAGAAGTGGCAAGCTGTTTACATGGGTGTTATCTGGTGCGTAGTATAGAAGTGGCAAGCTGTTTACATGAGTGTTATCTGGTGCGTAGTATAGAAGTGGCAAGCTGTTTACATGGGTGTTATCTGGTGCGTAGTATAGAAGTGGCAAGCTGTTTACATGAGTGTTATCTGGTGCGTAGTATAGAAGTGGCAAGCTGTTTACATGGATGTTATCTGGTGCGTAGTATAGAAGTGGCAAGCTGTTTACATGGGTGTTATCTGGTGCGTAGTATAGAAGTGGCAAGCTGTTTAATGAGTGTTATCTGGTGCGTAGTATAGAAGTGGCAAGCTGTTTACATGGGTGTTATCTGGTGCGTAGTATAGAAGTGGCAAGCTGTTTACATGAGTGTTATCTGGTGCGTAGTATAGAAGTGGCAAGCTGTTTACATGGGTGTTATCTGGTGCGTAGTATAGAAGTGGCAAGCTGTTTACATGGATGTTATCTGGTGCGTAGTATAGAAGTGGCAAGCGTTTACATGAGTGTTATCTGGTGCGTAGTATAGAAGTGGCAAGCTGTTTACATGAGTGTTGTTATCTGGTGCGTAGTATAGAAGTGGGCAAGCTGTTTACATGGTGTTATCTGGTGCGTAGTATAGAAGTGGCAAGCTGTTTACATGATGTTATCTGGTGCGTAGTATAGAAGTGGCAAGCTGTTTACATGGATGTTATTCTGGTGCGTAGTATAGAAGTGGCAAGCTGTTTACATGAGTGTTATCTGGTGCGTAGTATAGAAGTGGAAGCTGTTTACATGAGTGTTATCTGGTGCGTAGTATAGAAGTGGCAAGCTGTTTACATGGTGTTATCTGGTGCGTAGTATAGAAGTGGCAAGCTGTTTACATGATGTTAATAAGTGCAGTAGTATAGAAGTGCAGCTGTTTACATGAGTGTTTATCTGGTGTATCTAGAAGTGCGTGTTTAAGTGATCTGTGCGTAGTATAGAAGTGGAAGCTGTTTACATGGAGTGTATCTGGTGCGTAGTATAGAAGTGGCAAGCTGTTTACATGGATGTTTATCTGGTGCGTAGTATAGAAGTGGCAAGCTGTTTACATGGATGTTATCTGGTGCGTAGTATAGAAGTGGCAAGCTGTTTACATGAGTGTTATCTGGTGCGTAGTATAGAAGTGGCAAGCTGTTTACATGAGTGTTATCTGGTGCGTAGTATAGAAGTGGCAAGCTGTTTACATGATGTTATCTGGTGCGTAGTATAGAAGTGGCAAGCTGTTTACATGGATGTTATCTGGTGCGTAGTATAGAAGTGGCAAGCTGTTTACATGAGTGTTATCTGGTGCGTAGTATAGAAGTGGCAAGCTGTTTACATGAGTGTTATCTGGTGCGTAGTATAGAAGTGGCAAGCTGTTTACATGAGTGTTATCTGGTGCGTAGTATAGAAGTGGCAAGCTGTTTACATGAGTGTTATCTGGTGCGTAGTATAGAAGTGGCAAGCTGTTTACATGAGTGTTATCTGGTGCGTAGTATAGAAGTGGCAAGCTGTTTACATGAGTGTTATCTGGTGCGTAGTATAGAAGTGGCAAGCTGTTTACATGAGTGTTATCTGGTGCGTAGTATAGAAGTGGCAAGCTGTTTACATGAGTGTTATCTGGTGCGTAGTATAGAAGTGGCAAGCTGTTTACATGAGTGTTATCTGGTGCGTAGTATAGAAGTGGCAAGCTGTTTACATGAGTGTTATCTGGTGCGTAGTATAGAAGTGGCAAGCTGTTTACATGAGTGTTATCTGGTGCGTAGTATAGAAGTGGCAAGCTGTTTACATGAGTGTTATCTGGTGCGTAGTATAGAAGTGGCAAGCTGTTTACATGTTGTTATCTGGTGCGTAGTATAGAAGTGGCAAGCTGTTTACATGGGTGTTATCTGGTGCGTAGTATAGAAGTGGCAAGCTGTTTACATGGGTGTTATCTGGTGCGTAGTATAGAAGTGGCAAGCTGTTTACATGAGTGTTATCTGGTGCGTAGTATAGAAGTGGCAAGCTGTTTACATGAGTGTTATCTGGTGCGTAGTATAGAAGTGGCAAGCTGTTACATGAGTGTTATCTGGTGCGTAGTATAGAAGTGCAAGCTGTTACATGGTGTTATCTGGTGCGTATATAGAAGTGGCAAGCTGTTTACATGGAGTGTTATCTGGTGCTGTAGTATAGAGTGGCAAGCTGTTTACATGAGTGTTATCTGGTGCGTAGTATAGAAGTGCAAGCTGTTTACATGAGTGTTATTGTGCGTAGTATAGAAGTGGAGCTGTTAATGAGTGTTATCTGGTGCGTTAGTATAGAAGTGCAAGCTGTTTACATGGGTGTTATCTGGTGCGTAGTATAGAAGTGAGCAAGCTGTTTACATGAGTGTTATCTGGTGCGTAGTATAGAAGTGGCAAGCTGTTTACATGGGTGTTATCTGGTGCGTAGTATAGAAGTGGCAAGCTGTTTACATGAGTGTTATCTGGTGCGTAGTATAAAAAGTGCAAGCTGTTTACATGAGTGTTATCTGGTGCGTAATATAGAAGTGGCAAGCTGTTTACAGGAGTGTTATCTGGTGCGTAGTATAGAAGTGGCAAGTGTTTACATGAGTGTTATCTGGTGCGTAGTATAGAAGTGGCAAGCTGTTTACATGAGTGTTATCTGGTGCGTAGTATAGAAGTGGCAAGCTTTTTACATGGGTGTTATCTGGTGCGTAGTATAGAAGTGGCAAGCTGTTTACTTTGGGTTATCTGGTGCGTAGTATAGAAGTGGCAAGCTGTTTACATGGGTGTTATCTGGTGCGTAGTATAGAAGTGGCAAGCTGTTTACATGGGTGTTATCTGGTGCGTAGTATAGAAGTGGCAAGCTGTTACATGAGTGTTATCTGGTGCGTAGTATAGAAGTGGCAAGCTGTTTACATGAGTGTTTATCTGGTGCGTAGTATAGAAGTGGCAAGCTGTTTACATGAGTGTTATCTGGTGCGTAATATAGAAGTGGCAAGCTGTTTACATGAGTGTTATCTGGTGCGTAGTATAGAAGTGGCAAGCTGTTTACATGAGTGTTATCTGGTGCGTAGTATAGAAGTGGCAAGCTGTTTACATGAGTGTTATCTGGTGCGTAGTATAGAAGTGGCAAGCTGTTTACATGAGTGTTATCTGGTGCGTAGTATAGAAGTGGCAAGCTGTTACAAACCATTTCATGGATGATAAAATACCCGCGGCACTTTGATATTCTAAAACTTGCATCGACAATGTTCGCAGTGCAATGGTACATTAATGTGGGTTTAATAATGTGTATGCACCTGGGTGAATTATTCATTCATGAAGTCTTCATTCACCTTGCAGTTGTGATGGGTACTTTTACTGTTTAGCTGTTATGTCGACTTAGTTATAGACATACAATCACACGCACACGTACACCAAACACACACTACATACACAAACCCAAAAGCACGATCACGCTTACATAAACACGCCTAGTGAGAGAGAGAGAGAGAGAGAGAGAGAGAGAGAGAGAGAGAGAGAGAGGAGAAGAGAGAGAGGGAGGGAGAGAGAGAGAGAGAGAGAGTCGACATAAGAGGAAGCTCTGTCAGTTTTAAGAATTCGCCTGGAAGGTAATCTGAACACATGACCTCCGGGAAGTGTTTGTTTGTCTGGTTTGTTTTTTCCCCCGGCAGTTACCATAACATCTGATGTCCGACATTTACTACAACAACTGTTTTCCCAGTAAGTTGCTATTATCACCATCATCTTCATCATTATCATCATCATCATCATAATCATCCTCTGCAGATGGCGGATCTCAAAACGACTCGCCGAAGAGTGTCTAGATCCTGTACTAGCTCTTCTGCCTCGTACACCTGTATGCTCAAGGTGTCTGCAATGAGCCGCGTCCATGGTAGTGCTGGTTAAGCAAAGGCTATTCTTGCAGGAAACGTTGTCATCCATCACTGGTCTTTTCAAGCCACTGGGGTATTTAACATGATTCAGTGTCGAAGGATAATATATCGCCACATGTGACCTCCGATTCGAACAGAAGGAGGATATATCGACAAACTCGAGTCATAGTGTTATTTGTTTTGTTGTGGTGTTTAAGCCACAATTCTCTGTGAACGAAAATTTACATTATAATTCTACTTCATTGGATTGCGTACCATGTTTGGTCCAGACTTAAGTTTTGTTTTGCACTGATTCAGTTAATGCCACCACGTTTCAGTTTTCAAGACATTATTCTGTTTATGAGTCAGGTTTCTAAAGTTACGATGACCTGAAATGTCCTGAAATTAACATTACAATAACAGTTATGTTCCCTGCTCTAGTGCCTCGAATGTTAAACTTGGCCATAATACACATTTCAATTACAATAACAGTTATTTTTACTGCTCTAATGCGTCGAACGTTAACCCTAGTCTTAACACACATTGCAAGAGTATTTTACAAATGCGTGTTTCAGGCACTCCCTGTGAGATTTCCGGCTTCCGACCTAATTTCATACAATCCTATTACATGCTTAAGGTTGAATGGCGACGCTAACCATCAGGCGTAATCCGTATGAACTAGTGACTTAGCGCCATTACACACCACCTTCATCCACTTAATGCTCTCCTAATTGCATTACACATTTACAACAATCAGTAATACAACATACACGCACCTTCTCCTCGTATACTCTACACACATTCTGGTTTTCTTATATTGCACACACATTCTTTTATTGACAATCCCACATTCACACCTACACACACTGTGTACATTCTCAATCGACCACACATTCTCGGGTTGACCAATTTTACATTCACACCAATCACACTATGTATATTCTCAACTGACCACATATTCTTGCGTTGAAACGTTCATAATCCACACCTATGCACACTAAGTACATTCTCAACCGACCACATATTCTTGCGTTGAAACGTTCATAATCCACACCCACGCACACTAAGTACATTCCCAACCGACTACACATTCCCATCCGCCCACACATTCCCATCCGACTACACATTCCCATCCGGCCACACATTTACATTTCCATCCGACCACACATTCCTATCCGATCACCCATTTACATTCCCATCCGACCACACATTCTTATCCGATCACACATTTACACTGCCATCCGACCACACATATTAAATTCCCATATGACCACAGATTCCAACTCCGACCCACATCATTCCCATTCGACCACACATTGCTATCCGACCACCACATTTACATTCCCAACCGACCACTACATTTACATTTCTTCCTCTACCACAACATTTACCTTCCCATCCGACCTCACATTAAATTTCCCATCCGACCACACATTCACATCCGACCACACATTCCCATCCGACTCACACATTTAAATTTCCATCCGACCACACATTCCCATCCTACCACACATTTACATTCCCATCCGACTACACATTCCCATCCGACCATACATTTACATTCTCATCCGACCACACATTCCCATCCGACCACACATTTACATTCCCATCCGACCACACATTCCCATCAGACATCACATTCCCATCCGACCATACATTCCCATCCGACCACACATTCCCATCCGTTAACACATTCTGATCAACATGTACTCAATGACCCGATGTCAAATGGACCCCTAATAAAGTGTGCCCATTTAACCAGTAGACAATATGTTTAACATGATAACCTTTTAGTCCGTCTTTATTCTATTAAGATTCACCCTCACTATACATATTCTGTATCTCCCACACTGCTAGCAATCGTATCCCCCCCCCCCCCCCACACACACACACCCACATACACCCACACCCCTTTCACATATATAAGCAAACATAACAAAGTATATACCAAAATGTCAAAACGTATTACCTTTCACAGTCAGTGGATCTTGGCATAAAAACAACCCTTATGATACATCGTTTCGATTGGCTGACAATTAAAGCAGTGTCAAGTGGTGCGTTGCATTACACGTCGACTGCATTAAAATATAAATCCATTTCTCAACTATATAACATAGCAGTGTCATTTATGTATGCTGTGATGCACAAACATCAGCTTCATTTGACTGTATTCTAAAATTGTTCTTTGCTCAAGCAACTCTCCATGTGTTTATTGGTAATACATTAAAGGAGAGTCGCGTTAGCGCAGGGGTTAGAATGCCTCCCTGCCGAGGCGAGGGTTATGTGTTCGAGTCCCCACCTAGGTCGGGAACTTCTGTGAGTAATCTTGGCTCCCATACCAGCTCACCATGAAATAGACACCAGTAAACTGTCTGGGAGATAAAGACGGCTGCTATGATACTGACCTCATTATCAAATGAGTGGCTATTGGTCTGTAAAAAAAGATGTGTCAAGCACCATATGCCTAATGCCCATTGAATGCGCGTGAAAAGATCCTTTACATACCCACATTATGTGGGGGGACGAGGTGGCGTAGTGTCCACACTCAGATCACAATGGGTACCGGGATATTTTCTAGGAAGTAAAGTGGGTCAGCGTAATATTGCCGACATCGACCAGTGAACACCGATATCCCCAAAGTATGGGCTAGCACCGGGGAGTGGAAACAGAACCCTCATCTTTACCTTCACACATTGTATCCTTGTGGCAATTTCGTATGTCCTGAGTTCAGTGGAGGTGTGTAAAGTATCATACATAACTCTAAAGTCGGAGCGGGTTCTCCTGATGGCTAGGGACACTGATAATGAGAGAATCTAATCTACAAGCAAAAAATCAGCCCAGTGCACTGGAAGTGGTAGCACGGGTATACACTATGTTGGAGTTTAAAGCGAGCGAGCGAAATAAAAGAAATACCAACATGATAGCACGCAGGGCATTCCCACACGCGTTCTGTCGTCATCGACCAACAAAGAGACCCAGTACTAATGGTACCACTAGCATTCTGATTACGTGTCCGTTTCTTATGTAAAAGTTCCGGTTGTTACATTAACCCGTTATAGTCTGATTGACCCTTCAACCCTTCTATCCCATAGGGTTATCATCTGAAGGAACTTAGACCCAAGCATTGATTTCTTATGTTGATCGTTGCTTAGCATCATCAGCATCTTTGATAAGAGATTTCACATGTTGAGTTGAGCTGAGTTCAGTTGAGTCAAAAACCGACATCACAGCACCCGAAACATTCCCATATGTGCTCCGTGTTCATCTTCAACAGCCATCGAAGAGTCCCAATATTAAGAGCACCAGTTGCAATCTGATTAGTATGTGTCCGTCAGACCTTTCCTCTGGATTATGAGTGTCGGCCGGAACACCTGTTTACTTCCTGATGAAACAATTGTCTCTAGGCTATAAGGATTTATCTTTTCCTCCACACTATACACATAATACCACAGGGCCAAACTAAATCTGCCATATCATGCAAAATTACCCCACCGAACAACGCAGACCCAGCCAACCTGTCGGCCTACTCGTTTCCCAAAACTCAAATATCCTCAAGAAATAACCCTACCTTTGATTGCTTTTTTTTTTAAATTGCAGAGCAGCATGCTCGTCTTCATCTATCCACCTTCACCACCAGAATGCCATGTGAGTCCATTACAGCCAAGACATGTGTGTGCTGTTGATGTAGAAATACAACAGAAGCAAACGCGCAACTTTAGACCATACGCATACAGACGGGCACAGCTGAATACTTTATTTCTGCCGTCCCAGGATGAGCGAATAATTGGGCTGGCCTCTGACAAATGCCAGGGAAATCCTGTGTGGCTTTGTTTGTTTCCCGCCAGCTGCACGTGTTGAGATGTCTATTTATCATCCCGTGTGCACGAATTACTCATATTAATTACTCGTGCTAGCATAATTGTCTTCAACTAGAACAGAGCCCCACTGGCATCTGGAGGCAATTTGAGATATGCCGAGAAATGACAGAACCTAGGTTGGCTTGAATAACTGACAAATCAGCGAGTTCTGAAACTATAACGGAGCAAAGAATATTTCGTAAAGTTTCGTAAAAAAAGAATTGAGCGTTCTCGTGGCCTAGACATAAAGTATTGTAAAGATGCGCCTTGGCGAAGGAGTAATAAACGCAAATCAGAATCCCGCATACTGCGTTGGAAACACAGGCGATTTGGATCCAGACCGCATTGTGCTGGTTTTCACAGCATGTTATGAGTGCCGGTCGTTTCAGAAAGCAAACTACTAAACATAAAGTTGCCAAGAAATCCCAGTACAAATATGCAGGGGTTGTCTGCGACGTCCTGTAAAGAATATGCAACTAACATTAAAGGTCCCTTGTACATGCTTTCAGTCGAATTGTGCATAAATTGCTAGACGCATTTTGTTTAGACTTCTAGGCACGTGGGGGAAGTGGTTAGTGTCACGCTGATCGCCTTTGCTTCCCAAGACACTTCCTGGCACCCCTTTTAGGCTGAATCGAATTGGAAGGACAGGCCCTTATTTTTTTTTTAAATTCCAATCCACCCTAATGCGGATCGAACGCTTGACCATTGGGACGTTCGGCGGGTGTCTAGCCACTACCTATGACCGCTGGACGGCCTGTGTGTGTGTTGCCACAAACTATGACCACCAAAGCGCCGAAGACGAGTATCTAACCACTACCTATGACCACCAAAGCGCCAGACGAGTATCTAACCACCACCTATGACCACCAAAGCGCCCGACGAGTATCTAGCCACTACCTATGACCAACAGAACGCCCCACGAGTATCTAGCCACTACCTATGACCAACAGAGCGCCCGGCGAGTGTCTAGCCACTACGTATGACCCACCATGGCGGTCCGCGAGTGTCTTGCCACAACCCATAACCCACAGGTGCGGCGGGCGAGTGTTAGCCACAATGATATCGGCCCCGCCCAATGCCGCCCCGCTCCCTCACATGACTTGGTGACATCCTGAAATATTCAGAAACACCAACGAGAGTACAGGAATTGAGAAATTACTGAGACAAACAGGGAGTTGGTAATGAAAGGAAAAGAAAACTAGAACTTGACATGCACAGATCTTTCATGCAGACAGACTTGGAATTCAACACAATTGTTTTCCCGTAGTGAAATTGAACAACGAAGACACAAACAACAGATTGCACGACATATTTGCCTTGCATATTTCACTGCATCCCGTTTGGTACATACTGCAGAAATCAGATACCATAAACTAAAGCAATAAGATAACGCCTACCCGGAACAGCTCTATCTAGTTTTCCGGCCGGAACAGCTCTGGCTGTCTAGTTTTCCGGCCGGAACAGCTACTGTCGAATACTGCATGACGAGAACACAGAAGAGAACCATCTGCAAATCTAACCATTACAGAACTCCTGTTTGCGGACGACCAAACAGTAATAGCAAAAATAGAAGCTGTATTACAAGACCACATGAATAGTCTAAACGAAATGTGTACGGAACATAACATGAAAATTAGCACAAGTAAAACAGAGGTATTGACTATAACTAAAGAAGAAAAAACAACAACAGTTCACCTAAACGAACATCCCTTGAACCAAGTAAATAGTTTCAAGTACCTAGGAAGTATAATATCATCAAATGGCAGATCAGAAGACGAGATCGAAAATAGATGCAGTAAGGCAAACCAACTCATTGGACAAATGGCACCAATACTAAAGAACAAACATGTATTAATAACTACTAAGAAAGCACTACTGTACAACACAATCTTCCTACCAACTCTATGCTACCAATGCCAAACATGGACAATGACAGAAAAAGAGAAAAGAAAAATCACAACAACAGAAATGAGATTCCTGAGAAGATTACTCAACGTATCCAGAAGAGATAAGATCAGAAATGAAGAAATCAGGACTAAAGTGGGGGTTATAGCGGCACTATATTTTATTAGAAAGCAGCAAGTCAAATGGTTTGGCCATGAAAGTAGGTTACCAATCAACAGCATACCACAACAAGCAATGATATACAGACCAGATGGAAACAGAGGAAGAGGCCGACCACGTAAGCGTTGGACAGAGGGAATAGCAGAGTCCATGGGAATATCGATACATGAAACCCACAATCGGGCACTCTCACGATGATTATATAGTTGAGTCTTGATAACTAGAAGTCGCAGGGGCCGAAGTAATTTGTTCAACTTATCAGAAATTCTACTTATCCAGACTGCACACATATTTACACTAAGTTACACTAATACATGTGTACCATGCAATAACATTGAGTAAAATGATTGTACCAATTAGGAAACACAGGTAGTGAACACATAAATAGCAATACAATATCAGAAATGTTGAAATGTTTAGTTTTGAATATTTCCAAATTAATTGAAGAAGAAGTCTGTGATTTTACATTGTTTCTTGACTTGTGAAAACTCTTCCCATTGCCTGTTTAAAGGCACAAAATGGTGAGACTGCATCAGCTGATCATCCATTCTGCATCATGTAAATGTAAATTTTGTCAATTGATGCCAAAATATCTGACTGCGATACAGGTTGTGCTTGCAGCCCACAATCATCCTTATAATCAGAGTCAGGGCTGGAAGGGTCTGTTTGTTGAATGACTGGCATACATAGCCGTATAATATCAGTGCTTGAAAGAGTGGCACTAGTAGAAACGCCATTGTCAATTTTCACAAATTCCTCTGGATCAATCTTCAGCTCTTTATACAATCTAGCAAGTAATGGCCCCACTGAAATGTCGGTAACATTGCTCTCACTGTTCGCTGATGGCGTGGAATTCTCATTTACAGAGGACATCTACTGCAGGTAAGAAGCCAGCCTGTCTAAAGCAGTTTGCAATACTTGCTGGTAAAATACT
Organism: Cepaea nemoralis; assembly: GCA_014155875.1. Lineage (NCBI taxonomy): Eukaryota > Metazoa > Mollusca > Gastropoda > Stylommatophora > Helicidae > Cepaea > Cepaea nemoralis. The sequence goes on from JACEFZ010003814.1 coordinate 12,365, forward strand.
GTCCCATGAAGATTTTAACATAAGAATAGCATCAAAAAGGGTTATATTGAAATCATCACAAATGAGGTCAGCATCCATATGAACCACAAGTTTTCACAACATTGTTGATCTATAAAGAACTTTCAGATTTTGAATGATACCTTGATCACAAGGCTGAAGTGTTGATGTGGCATTAGGTGGCAGAAACAAAAGCTCTGTTGCCTTCAGATTGTTAATTTGTGTATGAGCTGAACAATTGTCAACAATTAAACGAACTTTTCTTTCTTTACACACCATTGAATAATTAAATTCTTGTAGCTACTCATTGAGCAGTTCTTATGTCATCCATGTCTTTGAATTCTGTGTACTTCACACACAATTTTTTCAGGCCTTCGAAGCAACGAGGATTTTTTAAAATTTCCCAATCACACATAAATGTCATTTTTCACTACCATTCATATTGGAACACACAACCACTGTTATTCTTTCTTTTGATACCCCCCCCCCCTCCTCCCCCCCCCCTCCCGGGACACTTTTTATTTTGAAAGAAAATGTTTTATCAGGTAGCAATCTCCGAAGTAATCCAGTTTCATCGGCATTAAATACATCCGCAGAATTATATTTAGCTAAAGCAGGTATGAGCACGTCTTCTATCCATGAGTGAGTCGATGCTTCGTCGACTGACTGTTTCTCTCCACAAACATTCTTGTAAGTGATAAAGTGTCTTTTTTGAAACGATCCAACCAGCCAGCACTACAATTCAAATCTGACCACCAAGACATGCAAATTCTTCTGCTGTCGCAATAAGTAAAGGCCTATTTAGTGGTACATTTGCCGATCAAATCACAATGAACCATTTTAAAAGAGCAGCATCAAAAAATCGCACGCAGTAGTTTCTTCTAGCTCTCTGCCTATCACTGTCGATTTGACATTCGAAAAACAATTGTTTGCAGCGGTCTTTATGCTTTAAAGTGCCTGAAAGTGTCGATGTTGGAATACCAAATTCTCTAGCTATATCCACTTTCTTCTTCCCTCTATATTCAACCTCTTTCAACAGCTCAATCTTTCTTTTTAAAGTCAAAGTTTCAAGCTTTAGTCCACTAGCAGCCATTGTTGACATGTAGCAACATATTATTCTCCGGGCTGACTAAAAATACACATTCTTTCGCGAAACAATTTTTTTTTTTTGGGGGGGGGGGGGGTGGAGGGTGTGTGAAATGAACAGTTCGACTTAAACGTGGACATTTATATAGTCGGTAATTCATTTTTATGTTCGACTAATCCGAAAATTCGAGTTAACCGAATTCGACCTATCAGGAATTTTTATACAAAGATAAAGAAGAATCTTTGCCGGGACCAAGCCAATAACCTCGACTTAAGCGAAATTCTAGTTATCCGAGTCTGACTTAAGTGGACTCGACTGTATTTCACCTCGACACCGCAAGGTACAAGAGGAACATGATGAGATGAAAGATGAGATGAGACAGCTCTGACTATCTAGTTTTCCGGGGACAGCGTCCGTGCATGTCCGAACCGAAAGCTCGCTGAGTAAAAGTCGTCTGCAGACTGACCGTTGTTGGTTTGTGCAGGAGCGGCCTGTGACGAACGATATGCCCAATACATGGAAGTGAGGAATCAAAGCAGCCATGTGCAGGAAGTGGCGATTTCTTGGGTGAGCCAAGTACCAGAGCGATATGTATCGGCTCTGCAATTATCGAAGCCTCCCTGGATGGCGGAAAATGCCCATGGAATGCCCCTGCCTTCCCTTGAGGGTTGACCGTGAAGTCTTCGACCGTTCTAACTTGAGCGTCCCCCAGGAATGCTAACCTGGTTAAAAAAAAAAAAAAGCACGCTACAGTCAGATGTGTTGGCCTAAGGGCTTCGGCCCAAGGGTGCCTAACAAGACACACCGCAACTACGTATAACACTCCGGAAGAACGCAGCAGAAGAAGAAGATAAAGCCTTCAATATGATATATACAACACACACACATTCAAACTGTAATTTGATTTGTCCACGACGGTAATTTTAAACTGACTATCACGTCTATTCTGCTTGCACAAAGTAGGTCTTTGTAAACTATAAAATAAATGGAATTAGAAACAGCAGCATAAGACAGACAACAGTGGAATGACACGGCCAGAAAACGTAACCATCAACACAAGATATACATACTTGTCTTGGTAACAGACACATGGAGATTCGAACCTTTCGTCCTCAATAGACCAGAAGCTACAGGCTAAGAAAAGAAGGGGAAAAAAAAACAGGGGAATGTAAACCTACGACCATCTCTTTACTCTTTTAGATTGTTCATTATCAATCCTGATCAAACTCTTACAGAGCTAAAATATAATAAGACACCATCTAATTCCTTCGGACACCGCCTGTGTCCGCCCTCCAATATTGTGTTGGAATGCCTGGGCGCGTGGAAATAACGGCGAATTGAAGCGCGGGCCAGGTCACACTGTTAACGATGCCTGTCTGGCTCTAACACGGATCTTCTGACAAGCCAGCTGTTTGTGTGACCTGCGCGTCACAACCAACCTATATGAGTTGTTGGATTATTTTTATCTTGCCAAAGCAGTCAGTGTCACGGATATTGTTATTGTTCTCCAGCTGTTGACAAATATTCTGGTGGATTTATAAATTTCTGCCAACGATATATGGTTTTATAAATTATTGATGGTCTGACCCCGGAAGTGATTTCATGCTTGGAGTAAACTTATAACAAAAACTGTCGGAATATTCAGAAGTGGGTTGACATTTGATTGTGTATGTAATTTTTTGTCATATAGTTGTTTAGATGAGTGATTGAAGTCGTAACAGATCAACATCTTTGTTTCTGAATGCGGGACGTTTGCTCAATCTTCTGTCTCCCATTCGGAGTTCTGGTTTAAGTTACCGCCTTGTCCAGTGTTCCTGTTTATTCGAAAATGGGCATACACTTCTAGTTTAATTTGCATGGATTATACAACCAAGAATGTGGTTAGAGAAAAATAAGGAGGGGGGGGGGCGAGCAGTCACGTTATTTGTCTGCCTGTCTGTCTGTCCAACACACAGCCGGTCGACTGCCAGCCCACCCAGCTATACGTCAGTCTGTCCGTCCGTTCGTCCCTCTGTCTGTCTGTTAATCTCATTGTCTGGTCCTCCGTCTGTCTACTGGTCAATCTGTCCGTATTTCTGTTTGTCTCTCTGTCTTCTTGTGTGTGTGTCTGCGTGTTGTAGTTTCATATGTGTCTGTCGGTCTGTCTGCCTGTCTGTTTTTCATATATGTCTATCTGCCCGTTCGTTTTTATAAATGTCTGTCTGTCTGCCCGTCTGTTTTTCATATATGTCTATCTGTCTGTCTGTCCGTCCGTTTTATTGTATGTGTCTGTCTGTATATCCGTCCGTTTTTCATGTATGTCTGTCTGCCCCTCTGTGTTTCATATATGTCTGTCAGTCTGCCCGTATGTTTTTCACATGTCTTTCTGTCTGCTCGTCTGTTTTTCATATATATCTGTCTGCCCGTCTTTTTTCATATATGTCTTTATGTCTGCCCATCTGGTTTCTCATATACGTCTGTCTGTTCGTCCGTTTTTCATATGTATGCATGTGTGTCTGCCGTCTGTTTTTTCATAAATGTCTGTCTGTCCGTCCGTTTTTCATATATTTCTGTTTGCCCGTCCGTTTTTCATAAATGTCTGTCTGTCCGTCCGTTTTTCATATATTTCTGTTTGCCCGTCCGTTTTTCATATATGTATGTCTGCCCGTCCGTTTTTATATATGTCTGCCTGCCCGTCCGCTTTTCATAAATTTATGTCTGCCATTCTGTTTTTCATATATGTCTGTATGCCCCTCTGTGTTTCATATATGTCTGTCAGTCTGCCCATATGTTTTTCACACGTCTTTCTATCTGCCCGTCTGTTTTCTCATATATGTCTTTCTGTCTGTTCGTCCGCTTATCATATATGCCTCTGTATCTGCCTGCCTGTTTTTTTTTTTAATATATGTATGTCTGCCCGTCTGTTTTTCATATATGTCTGTCTGTCCGTCAATTTTTCTTATATGCCTGTCTACCCGTCCTTTTTTTCATATATTTATGTCTGTCCGTCCGTTTTTCATATATGTCTATCTTCCCGTCCGTTTTTCATAAATGTATATCTGCCCATCCGTTTTTCATGGGCGTACAGTTCATTTTGTCTTATCAAATGGTCTCTGCGGGCGGCACTCAGCTGTTTGTCTAGACACGTTATCTCATGTTTGTTCACCAACAGCAAAAATATCAGTTGGAATATTCCACCGTCCTTTAGCTCCACGTATAAGGGCGTTAGGGAGGGAAAAGGCCGGCTTATTCAGTCTGTGTATGGCGAGACTCACACCCACATCACATTCACATTCACATCACATACACATCACATACACATCACATACACATCACATACACATCACATACACATCACATATGTAGGTCATCATGGGTGAATTGATATGAATGCGTGTTCTTAAACATCCGGTGTGTTGATGCCGAGGTAAGGGGCTCAGCCCATACACTGGACAGCTGGACTAAAATGTTGACCTATCGTCCTTGACTTGGGAAAGTAAATTACAAGTACCTCTGAAGTCGGATTGGGTTCGCAAGATGGCGAGGGACACTCTTAATAGGTAAAGCTTATACACACGCAAGATTCAGTCAAACACTACTAGAAGTAGAGTGTATGGACTACGCTTGAATTCAAAGCGAGCGAGCGCAAAAACAAACAAACAAAAACATCACATACACATTACACATACACATCACATTCACATCATATTCACATCAATATACATTAACATACAAATCCACATCACATACACATTACACATCACATACACATACACATCACATAATCATCACATAGACATCACATTCAAATCACATTCACATCACATACACATCGTTGTTGTTTGTCCATCAAGAATGATGATGACCATTCAATTTCATCCAGTGGGGTTGAAAGTATGAGCCGTGAGTTCTAAGATGGCTGATAAGGCCTATTTTGGTTCAAAATGTTCCTTGACAATGTGGGCAAGGAATGCTTGGCGTTCCAGGAGGAGGATCTCCTGCAGTGGTTTTTCTGTCCAGCCTTTGCTTCAACAGCTCTTGCAGTCCTGTTTGCTTCACAGGTGACTGCACCCTTGTGTAATGATGTACGTCACGAATTTCGGTCTTTGGCAGCAGTCTCCAAAGTGCCATGATGAATTCCAAAAGCTTTCAGTGAGATCTTCAGTGTCTTTAAAGCGTTTCCTTTGGCCGCCTTGGGAGCGTTTACGACAACGCAGTTCGCAACGCATCACAAACACATTCACTTCACATGCACATTCACATACATACCACATGCATATCACATACGCATCACATATACATGCGTGCATAAATACATTCTCATGTACATATATACCTACATATACTTATGTATGTTACTGAATGTGTGTGCGTGTGTATGACTATCTATGTTTGTCTGTCTATACAAAACAAGCTTAACGTACTCTGCAGCTCAGCTGTGGAACAATCTTCCATAAGAAATAAAAGACATCACCAATCCCTATACTTATAATCGCAATTTGCAATTATTTTGCAAATTTGCAATCGCAATTATTTGAACACAATCTCAGTACGGATTACCTTCCCCCTTAATAATATAAATAATAATAATAATAAAACCCTAGTATAACAGCCAGTCCCCTTTTGGTAGGTCAGTATATTCCACATAGCTAATAACAAGTGTCACACCTGTCATTACTATTACTGAGTCGTGTAGTATTGATTTTTCATTTTCCACTATGCCTTTATAATGCATATATTTTATACTTGTTGTTGTTCTCAGTTAGCCTTGAATGATGTGTGAATGATATAATGTATGAAAGAGAGTGATAGAAGGGCAGAATGTTAGACGGGCCTGCGTGCCCTATTCTTAACCCTTTGAAAATAAAGTTTGTTTGTTTGCTTGTTTGTTTGTCTGTATGTCCTATGTGTGTGTTTGTCTGGCTACGTGCCCTTGTGTGTTATATAACCAATCTACTTTACTACTGAGTCATTATGGGATAAATCTGTGTGTTCTCGTCTTTGTTGTGACACGAGATTTAGGAAACCCGCGGAGGCCAATATTGAAGGCAGGACCAGTACAAAATAGGCACCGATACAAATGGTAGCATGTCAGCTGTAAAAGGTCCTATTTCTCGCCTAAAGATGCATTGTGCATTTGGTGCTAAACCTGTATTTTTATAGATAAATCCGCACTCGAGAGTGGTGTGGTAAGTATCATTCCGCCCACTTGTACCTCCCAAGACATTTCTTGATACTAATTTTAGGCTGGGTACGACTCGGATTTCACGCTAATCGTAAAAGCCCTTCCTGATGCGGATTCCGCGACCACCGAGTCGACAGGCGGCGTCTAGGCACTACGCCATCGCGGCTCCAACATCTTGTAGGGTATCGTCATTAATTGGATGAAAATAAGTCGTCTGTCAGAATGTATCACCATGTCTAGTTGAGTTGAGTTGAGCTGAGTGAGATAAGTTGAGCTGAGTTGAGATGAGTTGAGTTGAGTTGAGATGAATTGAGTCAAGAACCGTCATTACAGCACTCGAGTCATTCCCATACGTCCTCCGTTTCCATCTTAAATAGTCAGCGAAGTGTCACAATACTAACGGTGTCAGTAGCTGTATGATTATGTGTCCGTTTGGCATTTCCTCTGGGTCCTAAATGTCGGTATTGACAAAGTTTGAGATCCACTGCAGTAGCCTGCATTCTAGAGATGATCTAGACTGACTGATTGATTGTTATGTCACAACTGTACTTAATAGATTGACTGACTGATTGACATCTCACAACTGTAACTTAATAGATTGACTGATTGATTGAAATCTCACAACTGTAACTCAATAGATTGACTGACTGATTGACATCTCACAACTGTAACTCAACAGATTGACTGATTGATGTACATCTCACAACTGTAACTCACCGGGCGTCAACAACGCATTATATGTGTATTGTTAAATCTGTGCATGCCATGATTTTCTTAGATTCATTCCATGGGTTCAGTAGCCACAGCAACGCTGCCAATTCTAAGTGTTAGTTTAACTCTCATCCCGTAGATTTTACTCTCATTAAATAGTTTAACTCTCATTCCATAGTTTAACACTCATCCCATAGTTTAACTCTCATCTCATAGTTTAATTCTTATCCCTAGTTTAACATTTATTCTATAGTTTAACTCTCATCTTATCGTATAGTTTAACACTCATACCATAGTTTAACTCGCATACCATAGTTTAACACTCATTCTATAGTGTAATTCTCATCCCATAGTTTAACTCTCATTCCATTGTTTAACTCTCACCCCATTGTTTAACTTCCATCCCATTGTTTAATTGTCATCCGATAGTTTACCTCCCATCCCAAATTTTAACTCTCACCCCATAGTTTTACGCTCATGGCATAGTTTAATACTCATCCCAAGTTTCACTCTTATCCCATAGTTTAACTCTCGTCTCATAGTTTAGCTGTCATCAAATAGTTTAACGCCAATCCCATAGTTTAACTTTCATACCATAGTTTAACTCACATCCCATAGTTTAACTCTCATACCCATAATTTAACTATCATCCAATTGTTTAACTCTTATCCCATAGTTTAACTCTCATACAATAGTTTATTTAACTCTCATCCCATAGTTTAATACTCATACCATAGTTTAACTCTCATCCCATAGTTTAATTCTCATCCCATAGTTTAACTCTCATCCCATAGTTTAACTCTCATCCAATTGTTTAACTCTCATCCCATAGTTTAATACTCATACCATAGTTTAACTCTCATCCCATAGTTTAATTCGCATCCCATAGTTTAACTATCATCCAGCAGATTGCTTCTTACCACAGAGTTTAACTCTCATCCCATAGTTTAACTCTCATCCCATGGTTTAACACTATCCCATAGTTATCTCACCCCATAGTTTAACTCTCATCCCATAGTTTAACTATTTTAGTCCAAACATCGATGCTTCTGAGATATGAGGTAAACGGGAGGTGGACGAAATAAGTTTTAAGCCTCTGCATTCAAATATGAATTTCTTGGAAGTGAAACAGTTAAAAGCATCGAAGCGAACAGCTGTAACTGCTAAACAACAGCGGACGTGATAATGTTTCTGTCACGTGATAGCACCATGAATACAATGTCACTGTTTTTAATAACTATAGTGGAAAACAGATCAAATGATTTTGTTTTTTCAGTTTTGTCAGGGTGATAGCAAAATATCAAATATCCGTATTTCATGGGGTTGTGAAATTCTAGAATGCTTTAGTTTACGAAGCAGACATTCCTAATAGACAGTGCAACAGTTAAACCAACTCATAAAATATTCACACAGTTGGAAGTGTACAAGACTTCAGATTGCAGACGGTAATTAACATCGAAATGGCTGAGTGGTTGGGATAGAAATCAGGAAATTATTGTTGATGGCATGGCTGTCAGTTGCAGAACAGTGGTGTTTCATGTAGAATGGTGGGCTAACTAATGCGCTGTCGCCACATTTGGGGTTGACATAGACGCATTCATAGTCAGTGCTCGAGAAGAACAGTCGGTATCCTTACATACCGACATCTGCTGAAAAAGACAGATGACATACGGGCCTGTTCGGACTGCAGCTAAATGAATTCTAGTTAATCCCGGTCTCCCTGACGAAGGGGTTTAGAACGCTGTTCGTAATCCGTATATTCACGTACGAAACACATCTGCACGAGATTCGCAAGTGGATCGCGTTGAGTTGCTTTCTTACGGAAAGGTATGTTAACCGGTCATTCAGAAAGTAATGACAAACTACTGAACGTAAAATTTGCCAAGACATCAACAGTAGCTGAAAAATAATGGTGTTGACTGCAATGTCCTGTAAATAGGATATGCCACACACAAAAAAGTAAATATGCAGTCTTCATAATGTCAGATACGCTCAGCCGATGACCATGACAGACTAATTTCTTGCAACTGAAAGTGTTGACAGCATCCAAATGAAAACCAGCAACGGCTAAACTGTAATCTGTTTACTGGTAACTTTGTTGTCCATCTTGCAAAAGGCTATCTTCGCCTTGGCGACTCATCAAGGCTCCCCCCGTCAGATGTGTTGATTGTTGAATAATTGTACCAGGTTGACTTGTTTAAGAATACTCTCATTTACCTGTATAAAATGTTAGTTGCATATCCTTTATATGACGTCGCAGTCAACCCAAGCATGTTTGGCTGTTTGTGATCTCTTAGCAGGTTTACATTCAGTAGTTTGCCATTGCGTTTTAAACGACCGGCCCTCAAACCATTTCATAAAAACCCATCGCAAGGCGGTCTGCAGCCAAATCGTCCGCAGCTGTGATTCGAACGTGGTATGCCCGAATGCGAAATGCGTCCATATCGCCTTCGCCACGGAGCAAGATTACCTGTACAGAATCATTTAATTTGTCCCGAAAGTAAATTTGTCCCGAAAGTAAATTTGTCCCGAAAGCAAATTTGTCCCGAAAGCAAATTCTTCCTTCAGGTGTGTGATGTGATAACTCCATCACAGTTTGTAGACTTCAGAGCAAGGAGCAATAGCTGGGAAATCTTTACCTCACTTTGACGAGCGACGAGCCCAGGCATTGTACCCGCTTAAGACATTTCTCATGGCATTACCAGCACAGTTCGCTATTGACTTCGCTAGCGTGCACTAGAACAGACGACAACAATTAAATGTTATCCGAAATCAATAACATATGTCCTAATCTAACGATATGTTAAACAAATACACAAGTAGTGGGAAATAAAACCAGACTAAAATACTGACAATATACAATCTCAAAACACGACGCCTTGTATTTGAGACATTGTCGAGGTGAAGCATAAACTGCGGGAGAGGGCCCGTATATATCGAGATTCCCATGGACTCTGTTATTCTCTGTTTATTGTTTACATGATCGCCCTCTTCATCTAGTGGAATTGTATTTTTGCTTGGAATATTCTACATTTAAACTGTCAATACATCTTCCATCTGCTGTTATGAAAGTACTTTCTTTAGTCTGTGTGAAATGAAACAAACAGGTATGTTCAGATCCTGCAGAGGAACAACAAGGAGAAACACATGGTGTATCTTATTAAGAGTTCAGGAACAACAGGACACACACACACACACACACACACACCCCCCCACACATACACACACACGCGCACACACAAACACACACGCACACACACACACACACGCACACACAGACCTTATAAGGAGCTCAGGAACTATAACCACAAGCACAGGTATGCACCTTACAAGGAGCTCAGGACAGATGATGTCGCACTCTTGTTGTCTTTCCCTCTAGCACTGAATACCCCTGTTGTTTCAGGTTGTATTGTCACAAACTGCTGGTGTCAAGATCTGTCTTGTAAGCCATATGTAATGACCGTGAAGATATTAGCGTCACCAAGGCGTTTATTGCACTCGCGCCTAAACGTCATGTGGGTTCCTTCCACACCGGTCATTGAACTTCAACGTTGAATTCTCGTTCAGACAGCAATGGCAAACTACTGAACGTCAAATTACCTCTAAAATCAACCTGGTGTTGATGGCAATATCCCGAAAAGGACATGCTATTTAATAAAGAAGTTGTATCTCTTGGGATACATGGCAGCAGCAACGTGTGAAATAATACTTTCAGTTCCTCCTGTAATTGTAATTGTCCTATACTACTATCATTTGCCATGATTCTATTACTTTACGCAGTGTTGTGTTAATGTAGCATTGAATCTGTCGCGTTTTTGACTCGTCTTTTTGGATACACCGTTTGTCGTTGTATTGTTATGTTCACAAATCTTTTAGTTTTGTTTCCCTGTGCCAGTTCAGGCTTAGCTGGCAGAAGGAGTTTATTCTCGCTGTATATGTTTCTTAATCATCCCCATTGACTCTCTTGGATGTCTATTATCACATGCTATTATTTGATATATCTATGTATATGTACAGGTAGTATCACAGCTGTTATCACACATGGCAGCACTTGGCAAATTAATCTGCATTGCATTACGATTTTTGCATGTGGATTAGCTTTCCCTGTTACCCGTGTCCCTCGCCATCAGGCGAACCCACTCTGACTTCTGAGGTACTCGTAATTTACTTCTCCAAGTCAAGGACAAGGTATTAACATTTTAATCTGATTGTCCGGTGTAGCAGTTGAACCCGTTACCGCGGCATCAGCACACCGAATGTTTAAGAGCAAACGATCTTATCCATTCGGCCACGCTGACCTCCAGCATTACAAATGGTCAACTGTGAGATATTTCTGAACCTTACCTTGGGGCTAGGGACCAACACAGTATAGTACTGGCGGGCAATTTAGTGTAACTGATATGGTGCTACGCTGATAACATCATGAGCGGACGAAGGTTCTAAGCCTCCGTCGTCATCCGCCTACAGAGGACAAGACTGACCATCTATTCCTCCGTGCATTCAGTCCTACACAATGAGGTGGCCCTATCCCATCACAGTAAGATAGATAGCTGGTTCGTGCTTCGGGATTTGTATGGTATAGCAGTTGGTTACCTTGTAGTCGACAAAGCCTCAACTCATAGATGCCGTATGCTATTATGAAATGGAAATCTGAAGCAAAGGAAGGTGTCACGCCATCTCGCAATGACATGATCTAGTATATATGACAAATACAAATAAATATATTATGGACATTATCCTCATGCAGGAAAATAGTAGGCAAAAGAAAGAAAGTAACACGTATATAAATGTATAAGGAAAGTGTAAAGTGCTGAATAACAATAACATTAACAGGACAAGTAACTTCAGCATACAGAAGTAAAAATAAGAAAGACAAAGTGTTACGTGAAACGACATAACAGTCTACAGATTACCATAATGGAGAGAATGAAGTTGGTGGAACAAATGAACAAACGAACGTGCACACTTTATTTTCAAAATGTTAAGAATGCAGCACGCACGCCTGTCAAACATTCTGCCCTTCTATCACTCTCCTTTTTCATACATCATTCCATCCATACATCATTTATGAGGCTAACCAAGAACAGCAACGAGGAAGCGAGAACGGGGAAGTTATAGATATAACTTGCCTGCCGACATCAAGATATTGACAGGATACACACCAGAGAGGCTCGGGAGCGTAGTTGCTGGACACTAGCCTGCAGGTCAGGTAGTCATGGAATGTATCCGCATTGTGCGGATTCCAGTTTTTAAAATTGATCTCGGAACCCATTTCAACCCAGAATGGGTACCACGAAATGTCTTGAGAAGTAAAGTCGACCGGTGTAACACTGACCGCATCACGCACCGAGTGCCGACTGGTCTGTTAAAAATATAGCTCTAGCACCATACAGCCAGTCCGTCTTAAGACGCACGAAAGAGTCAATTACTTACAGCAACGACAAGGGTTCTAGAAATAATTACATATAAGACGCATCCAAAGCAACACATCTGGCCTTGGGTGGCTCGCTGACCCTGCCTACATCATTACGCATAAAAGAAAATGTGGATTAGGAAAAGATACATCAGAGACATCGTCCAGCCAGGATTTGGCAACAGGCAACCTGACAGTAGGATCAAACAAGACTTGGCACAATGACTACTGAAGACTACCGCTAACCTTTACAGTGAACATGTAACTGGGTGATGTTGATGATCAACGTCATCATCATTCATTGGGTTGTTCTGTGCAGAACTTTTCTATCATAACAGATTTTTTGGTTCGAAATTGCTGTCCTTTATAAGGCAGCTATCCTGTCTCTAATGCTGTTGTGTGTAAAATGATCTATCACATTTTGCAACAATTTATAATGCGATCCCTCTCACTTTTAATTCCCGATATAACTCTCTTAATATTTAACTTTTCCAGACCGTCTTGTCTGTTTCAATATCATGTTCCCTGCCGACTTGAGTAGGCGATCGTGTATCTCTAAAGATCTCTAATTACAAAATATTATTTTGTGTAATTACAGAATCCACTTTCTTTATTTCCTATTCTTCGCCTTGCGTTGAATTTTTCATAAAATTGTATGGGTGTCTGTTTTTCTGAAAGCAATAGTAAACTACAGAACGTAATCTTGCCAAGAGATCACGAATAGCCAAAAAAAAAAAATGCTGATGTTGATTGAGACGTCCTGTAAAGAATTTTTCTTGGTGAGATTTATATAATCCCCTTTCTGTGCAATGAATTGTTCTCTGAATGAACTCTTCTTCTGCATATTTACTTAAAGGTGGATATGCACTTGACCGCTGCTTTGTTGAATATCCCCGTATCACGCCTGTATGTGCATGTTGTGGGCAGTCCGACTGTTCTTGTTCTATCTGTTGCATCGACTTCATCAAAATACTCAGTGACAGAGAGGCACGGGGTGTCGGTATCGCCCGTGTTTACACCAGACCAGGCAGCAAAAGAAGATGAATTCCTCGATAAAGCAACATTTGCATTGACAACGTTGAAAGAACTATCTCATGTTATGCGCAACCAGACCTTGAGCTTCTCCTTGGGGAGGCGTGTAAAACACACGATGATATATACATAAGTGCAGGCAATGTGCCACGGATGTCCCGATCGTTTAGAATATACGAATGAGATATTTCCCTGGAGATGGCACACCCCATGTTTCCAATGATTGTCGGGAAGAAGATAAAAGCCCTAGTGAAATGGAGATGCTCTCAGTGAATACTGCTAGCGGCCAATCAACTTATCGTTCTTTCAGAGGTGTCAAGGTGAAGGCAAGACCTCGATATTGCAGTGACCTTGATAATGCAGTGAGTGGGTCACAACATCAAAGTGTCCCAGAAAGTATAGACACTAGTTATCAAACAATTTTACTTCTCATCATTTTTAGCAGAGTTCAACAGAATCCCTAACGGAGCATTCTATCATTTTCCTCAAAAACAAGACCAGTGGAGACAAAGACATAAATAGAAGAACATTTCCAAATTGTTAATATTTTGTTTGTGGCTCTAAATAACAAGAGTTGAGTTGGAAATAAAAAAGGGGGGGAGGGGTGCTTTATTTGTTTTTAGTACTGACTTATTAATGCAGTATAAGCATTTAATGACAATGGTGAACTACTTAAATGCGGAGCCTTATACGACAGTATTGTAGTTTGATTACACACACTCAAAACATCAAGTTAGTGTGTTCTTGTTCTTCGTTTCCCTTCCTCTTTCGACTGAAGTGCCCCACGCTTAATGTTACACCTCAATGGACAGTGTCTCCGACTTTGGCAAACATTTATGTCAGGTTTTCGTTCCTATAGACAAGATTCCATCCAAGGTCAACCGGCTCTATCTACCCGTGCGGTGACTATTCCATTATATCTGTATAGAAGAACCTTCGCGGACTTTTCCGGCGGTCCCCGCACCACTTAGTCCATTTAATTGTGTTTGATTGGGCGATAATTATTTATCAAACCTAGATTACTCCGCGTATGTTAATAGAAGCAGTGCCAAACAATAGTAGGTTTCGACCAAACAAAAATGGATTCATGAATATGGGAAATAGGGAGTTGTCGCACGTATGACTTAAAAGTTCTTTATATGGTAGCAGACATGTTTTATTATATATCAGATTAAAGAGAACTGTAAAGGCAAAACTACTGTATTCATATTTTAACTATAGTTTGATTTATCAGCCCATGGCAATTATGGAAAAATTGAATAAGACTATTTATCATCCCATGGAAATTAATCAGTTAAGATTGTACAGAGAAGCAATACATACGAACATATCAATTAAACCTCACATACACACACACTTACTAACTCACAAAGAGTACCACAGAAAGCCGCCCACACATCTGATGTCATACACCATAGTTTTGTATTCACCTCACACCTGGATATCTCAACACAGAGTTCGAACACCGTAGTACCAGCGAGTACAACAGAGTGCGAATACAAGAATAACACATGATAGTGCTATTTAGAGATAGTGTGTGCTAATTCTTCATATATACTAGATTACGTCATGATCATTTCCGTTGCTCGTCGCGTTTCATTACCATTAATTTCCAGAAAATTATACGCGACCCACTTTACGAGACTGAGTCGATCCCAGAGGCGTACCACAGGAGAACAAGAAGAAAAACTAATGAGGGTTCAACAAATACCAATTTCTTTTTATGAGAAAGCAGACCAACCACTGTGTTTGTCCACAAAGAATGATGATGACCATTCATTTCATCCAGTGGGGTTGAAAGTATGGAGCCGTGAGTTCTAAGATGGCTGATGAGGCCTATTCTGGCTCGAAATGTTCTTTGACAATGTGGGCAAAGAATGCTTGACGTTCCAGGAGGAGGATCTCTCGCAGTGGTTCTTCTGCCCAGCCTTTTCTTCACAGCTCTTGCAGTCCTGGTTGCCTCATAAGTGACTGCACCCTTGCGTAATGATGCACGCCACGAATTTGGTCTCTGGCTGCAGTCTCCCAGGTGTCATGATGAATTCCAAAAGCATTCAGTGAGATTTTCAGAGTGTCTTTAAAGCGGTTCCTTTGGCCGCCTTGGGGTTGTTTACCACAACGCAACTCGCCGTAAAAAATTCGTTTAGGGAGCCTGTGATCTGGCATGCGAGTTAAGTGACAAAACCAAGCGAATCTTATTCTTCATTAGTAGAGTGTGGATACTGGGCATGGACGCTCTTTCTAGGACTTCAGTGTCTGGGATGTCGTCTTGCCATTCAATCTTCAATAGCTTCCTGAGGCAGACTATGTGGAAGTGGTTTAATTTCCTAGCATGTCGCTGATAAACAGTCCAGGTCTCACAAGCATATAGCAGTGCGGATAATACAACTGCTTTGTAGACTTTCAGCTTTGTTTGCAGCTTATTCCATTTCTGCCCCACACATTCTTCTACAGTATGCAAAAGGCCGCGCTGGCCTTGGAGATTCTTGCATTCACTTCGTCATCATTTGAGGCAGCTTGTGACACAGAGCTGCCAAGATAGGTGAATTTGTCCACAACACATAGTCTATGACTATTCACCTTGATATTCGGCAAGGTATAATTATTCCCTGGAGGTGGCTGGTACATAACTACAGTCTTCTCCAAGTCGATATTGAGCCCAAAGTAGGCACAGGCATATGAGCAAGCTGAAACATTGTGTTGCATGTCCGCCTCTGATTTGGCATATAGAGCATAGCGAGATTAAGAAGGTAATGGGCAAGCAGGTTAAAGAGAGGAAAGTCGTGGATGGGTCAAGCCGAAACCATTCTTCAGCAGGTGTGTTCACTTGAGGACGTTGAACCTGGCGAGGAGTGGGTACAAGTGTCAACAGAGTTCTGTACATCCTTATCAGTGTTCATCCAACTAGGACAGGAAATGCAGACAAGACAAATCCATCTGCTGTGGAGGCGGAAGTACAGGCTCTGATCTTCGAGAATTCTTTAGAGGATAATGCTGTCATTTACACTGATGGGTCGGTCGTCGGAGGAGTGAGAAGTTCATGGGCCTTTACGGCTCAGGCCGGCTGAAAATTGTGATGGAAGAGTCTGGCGCTTTTGCTTTGACCACCAGCAGCCTGACTATGGAAGTCATGGTTGTAAGTAAAGCAATAACATGGCTCGAGACACAGACATTCAATCGGGCATGTATCTTTAGTGACTCAATGAGTATGCTCAGGTGGACAGAGATGGGATGGGTCCGAAGAGAGTGGCTACTGTCTGTGGAGCGGTCTCGGCTGGCAAAGATTAGTGTCATCTTCCTGAAAGGGCATGCGGGTGTACAAGGGAATGAGCAGGCTGATAGGCTTGCAGGTAGGGCTACTGTGGACGGCGGACGAGCAATGGACCATGCAGACATTTTGAATGCTCTACGAGAAGTAAGTCGTTTACGAGAACCAAGCGATGACTGGGAATCTACAACCATGGCCAGGCTGCGAGAACAGCAAGTTAAAAAATGTGTGGCCAAAAAAGACAAGAGACTAAGCAAGATATTGTATCCAATTTTATAAGAAAACGCCGTTGGAACTACATCGGCCATGTACTCAGAATGGACAAGACAAGACTCACCTACCCTCTCATATGGACACCGTTAGGGAAAAGAAAACGGGGAAGACCAAGAGAGACCCTGCGTAGAACAATCATCAGAGAGGGCTCATTCAACGGCCAAACAAACAATCAAGACATACAACAGGTCTCAGCTAATTGCCAGACATGGAAAGCCATGATTCTACCCTATGCGCCGCTTTGAGCTCACGAGGAAAGTCTAACTAACTAAACAAGAACACTACGCAAGAAACCAAAGAAGAGCAATAAACCAAAACAGAAATTTTGTTATGAGCCGCTACACGCTGCGGGATTTGCTAAGGAGGGGATCCGAGCACTCATGGACTGAAAGGTTCGATGTGCAATGAGGATGATCTGTTGACTGACTGACTGACTGACTGACTGACTAGTTTGGACAAACTTTCGTGGACAGCCATATTTCGACATAATCTTCCACAGTCCTTCTCTACTGACTGTATCACAAGCATTGGTACGGTCAATGAAAGTGGAGAACATTTCGGAGTTCAGTTCCTGACATTTCTCTTGCAGCTGCAAGCTCTTGCAGCGAAAATCATGTCAACATGTTCCTCGTTCTTTTCTGAAGCCACATTGGCTCTCAGGAAGAAGACCTTGATCGAGATGGGCCGTGTGGCGATTGAGAAGTATTCTGGCGAGTATCTTCCCTACAACTGAGAGCAAGGAGATGCCTCGGTGGTTGTCACAGGATTGGCGATTTCCTTTACGTTTATAAAGGTAGACCATTGACTCGTCCTTGAAATCTTGTGGCATGGTCTCGTTCACCCATATGTTTGTAAAGACTTGATGAAGCTACTCTTTTAGGACCGGCCCACCTGCCTTGTATATCTCTGCTGTCATGAAGTCAGGACCGGTCGCCTTACTGCTGGAGAGTTTCTGCTGCACTACACTCTTAATGTTACTGAAGGCTTTTTTATGTTGACTTCAAATATGCCTTGACGAGAAGATGTTTCTCGGCCAACAATTGGCCGATGTCTTCGGAAATTTGATCAAACCTGTCATTATACTTGGGGAGAGAGGGGGGGGGGGGTGAACCCAGGATTTCCATAGCATTGTTGTAAATTATGATGTTTAGGTGTTCATCGCTCTGTTTCCGCATCCTATTTAGCTGCAGCATTGGGCTTGAGGCGGTCTTCCAGCATATTTTCAAACAACAGCTGCATTTTTGTTCTGTTTAGGCGGGTGACATTTAGTTGTTTTTGTTTTGTTTTTTTGTTTGCATTTTTACCCCTTGAAGACGCCGCGGCGGATTGATGTGTATGTTTATTTTCGAGATAATGAGACGATGGTCTGTGAAACATTCGGCACCACACATGGATTTTGTCACCCGAACGTCTTGTCTGTCACTCCTCCTGACGATAACATAGTCAATGAGGTACCAGTATTTCGAGCGAGGGTGCATCCACGATGTCCTATTTCTCGTGGGAAGACGGAAAATTGGCTTGGTAATCAGGAGTTCGGTGTTCAGAACAGGTCTAAAGGAGGAGGAGTCCATAGCTGTTACAATTTCCGACTCCGTACTTTCTAATGACACCCACTCCAAGAGTCGGTGTCCTTGCCTACTCTGGCATTGAAGTCCCCAAGGAGTATAAGTTTGTCTCCTTTGGGAACAGATGTTAATACGTTATGCAGGTCCTCATAGAACTTGTTTTTGACGTCATCTTCATATGTCATGGTTGGTCCGTAGACACTCACGAAGGTTGCACGCTTCTTTCCTTTCAGTAGGGGTAACTTAATAGTCATAAGACTGTCGTATATAGCCTTCGGAAATTCAGCTAGGTTGCCAACCAGGGCCGACTTAATGGCAAATCCCATACCAGATTGGCGTCTTTCCTCGCTTTTCCTTCTACTCCAGAAAAATGTGTAGCCGGCATCTACTTCACAGATTTGGCCTTTTTCTGCAAGTCGTGTCTCGCTCAAAACTGCAATGTCCGCTTTACCTGTTTTTGCTGTGTTTGTATGTCGACCGCAGTATAGGGTACCTACCAACCGCTGCTAGCTGGTTAGGTAATGTTTAGGGCACCTTTTCTAGCCCCTTCTTCGTGCTATGGAGGTGAGCATTGCTTTCCTGTAGAGGGCTGCTCAGTCGCTCAGGGGGCTGCCGAATCCCACTGCTGCTCCAGTCAGTAGAAGACGACCATATGGCCTGAGCCGCCTGTGTGCAGATCTGCGACTACGGCTGCCAGCGTACCCATTCCTGCCGCTTCGCCGCTCGCCCATCGCCACAGGGCTTGAAGGTGATGAAATTGCGTGAAGAATGATTTGCGCGATGAATTGGATTAAAGTGAGAAAGAGTTGAGCAATTCGTCGACCTCACTCTCTTTCCTGAGTCCATCTGAGTCCAGTGGCAAGACAAGCCTCGACAACTGGATATGAATACAGGTGCAGTGGATGACCAGGGCGCTCTACGTGCCTTGCCGTGCTCATTACGTTCGACAACGCTTTGCAGGTAAACGTCGTCTTGCCTGTTGAATCAACAATGATTTCTTCCGCGCAGTCTGCCGAGTCCTGTCTTCACATGGTGGGTAGGCATACCGTAGTTCACCGACTGGTTTGACACCAAATCGGCTACCCACGGCCTGGTTTAGCCAGCCAGTCACAGCTGTTGCCCCGGGTGTGGCCGCTGTCGCATGCTGACAGCTACTAGGAGCAACAAGCGTGAGCTGATTGTCAGGCTTGGACCAGTAGGAAATGGGCTCTGAAAAGAGCATGACAGTCATCCTTACCAAAGGTACTACCAACGCCTGACACCCCGTACTCCTCTGACTAAACACTATGCCACCAAAGACCAATGAGGCTGAATGTTAACGTATGTGGTATTGATTATTTCAAAAACAACAGACACTAAAAAAGAATACAGAGAGCAGACTAGTTGTCAACATCACCTGAAACTGATAGGGCTGCTGGATATGAGCACATCATGTCCAGCGACAATATAACCCCACTGAAGGAGATAAGGCTGACAACATGATCGGTCATCTAGACATTGCCTGCGGTTTTATTTAGTAAATTAGCTGTCGTCTCCGCAATGAAGGTTAGCTGCAATGGATCTCAATTACTGTCTATTTCTCGCTCTGATTGTACATTCTTTCAGATTGATGTTGGTCCATCTCTTGATGTTATCTTCCCACTTGTATATTTGTCCACCTCTTGCTCGCTTGCCTTCAACCTTGGCTTCCAATATGGTTTTTTTAAATTTTATTGATATGTCTTTTAACGTGGCCGAAATATAAAAATGTCCTCTTTTTTATTTCTTTAATTAATTATCTTTTCATTTCCAGTTTTTCTAGAACCTTTGTATTTGATTGATTTTGTTTCCATGAAATGCGACATATTCTTCTGTAAATCCACATCTCAAGGACCTCTGTTCGTCTCTGATTGCTGGCTCAATGTCCAGTCTTCCGTGCCATATAGAAGTGTCTAATATACACAACATTTGACAATTCTCAATTTTACTTCGTTGTTAATCTCTTCTAGATATTAATACTCATTTCATCATGCTGGAAGCATTTTTGGCCATTCCTGTTCACCTTTTGATTTCTGTTTCACTTCTGTTATAACCTTTTATGTACTGTACTTTACGGACTGTACATGTTTACTTGCATACTTTGTACCGAAGGAGTGTAAAGACTGTACATGTTTACTTGCATACTTTGTACCGAAGCAGTTTCGTGCTATGAGTCTGTGATGTGATATGACCATCACATTGTGTAGACCTAAAAACAAGAAGGAATAGGCGGCCATTTTTGTCTCTCACTTTGGCAAGCCACGAACTCAAGACGTGGAACCCGCGTCCAACTGTGCCCAAATATTACCAGTGCGGTTCCCTATTAACCTCGCTGACGGGCGCCGTCCTTGAATTTACTTACAACAAAATTAGAACACGAGAACTTCCCGCCGAAAATACCATGTCTTCAAACTAAGCCATCACTCTCTGTATTTGCAGTCTGCACTTTGTAAATGACTGTGGGGTTTTTTGAAAATACTGCTGTTCCCTGTTTTGTATTTACCCTCTGTGAACTCATGCAACATAAAAGGTAAATACAACATTTGGAACGGCTATATTAAACAAAAAAAATCTCCTCACCATTAACTAAATAAAAAAAAACAATGTTCGGGAATAAAAACGGAATAGTTGCCCTTGGGCGCGCCGCAGTACGTTGACCCACAACTTGTGATTGTAATGTCGTGTCGAGTTGCTCCAGATATTAGAGACAAGGCGGGAAGCGATTACTCATCGGATGTTAATTTTGACGACACTTATACACTGCGCGCCGACAGGGTTATACTGTGCCATACATCCTAAACTATCTTTTTCATGAAAAGTGTATTCATAAGTTCATGGCAATGGGGTTGTAGTTACCTCGCTGAACTGCCTGACTTATACTTTATTGACTCAATCTGTTGTGTGTGTTTTCTATTTAGTTTATGCTTGTTGTAAGTGATAGCTTTGATTGTACACGGATTCTTCCTTCAGATGTGCTTTAGTGCTTTAGTCTTTGTCCCACATATCACATAATATCAATTCCAGTACAGTGCATTAACTGCTAGTTGTTCGTCTTTGTCTGTTCCTGTTTGTTTGTTTGTTTAATCATGCCATTTGTTTTTCCTTCCACTGACAGGCCTATTCCATAGTTCGTGTAGGGGTGTGTGGCGATCACTTATGTTGTGTGTGTGGTGGACTGCTAGACCGAGTGATGGATGCAAATGTTTCTGGGCTCGGAGGGACCTCAATGTCGTCGAAGTGTACATCCACATCGTGTGTAACTCGTCGATCTTGTCTATGTCCCATCTGTCTGCACTCATCTTTGATGTATCTGGGGGACAATTTGCGAAGGCAATGACATGCGGTGTGTGGTACATCTTGCTGCAACCACACTTGTCGACCGACCACGAAGTGAATCCCAATATCCCTTCTGAAAATCGACGATCCCATCAGATCTAGGTCATGGCTAAAATAACTTCGCGGATTGTTTGCGGTGAATTAAAAAATGAAGCTCTAAATAAAAGTCCCGTAGAAGCAATCTGCTGTAGGTATCCGTAGTGTTTGAAAAAGCACATTTCGTTGGTCAGAGAGCACAAACAAATAGGTTTTTAAAAAAAAGTATGTCCTTCTCTTAGCGAACTTGATGTTATCAAAACCTCGTCGCTCTTGCCAATGTCAGAGTAACGTCTTAACCGTTACACCAGTGCGTCCGCTGCACTTTAGGTAGGAATTCTCTATTTGTAGTCGCGGTAACGCAGTGGCCAGCACGCCAGGTTGTCAACCTTGTAGCCATGATTTCGAATCTTCACCGAGGAGTGTTGATTAACATTCTCCCATGTTAATATTGTAGACACCACGAAGTTGAACTCAGCACTTCGCACCCAAGACATTAGTTCTCTAGTTGTAGACACCACGAAGTTGAACTCAACACTTCGCACCCAAGACATTAGTTCTCTAGTTGTAGACACCACGAAGTTGAACTCAGCACTTCGCACCCAAGACATTAGTTGTAGACACCACGAAGTTGAACTCACCACTTCGCACCCAAGACATTAGTTCTCTAGTTGTAGACACCACGAAGTTGAACTCAACACTTCGCACCCAAGACATTAGTTCTCTAGTTGTAGATACCACGAAGTTGAACTCAGCACTTCGCACCCAAGACATTAGTTGTAGACACCACGAAGTTGAACTCAGCATTTCGCACCCAAGACATTAGTTGTAGACACCACGAAGTTGAACTCAGCACTTCGCCCCCAAGACATTAGTTGTAGACACCACGAAGTTGAACTCAGCACTTTGTCCCCAAGACATTAGTTGTAGACACCACGAAGTTGAACTCAGCACTTCGCCCCCAAGACATTAGTTGTAGACACCACGAAGTTGAACTCAGCACTTCGCCCCCAAGACATTAGTTGTAGACACCACGAAGTTGAACTCAGCACTTTGCCCCCAAGACATTAGTTGTAGACACCACGAAGTTGAACTCAGCACTTCGCACCCAAGACATTAGTTGTAGACACCACGAAGTTGAACTCAGCACTTCGCACCCAAGACATTAGTTGTAGACACCACGAAGTTGAACTCAGCACTTCGCCCCAAGACATTAGTTCTGTACGAGAACACGTGTGCTTCAACGCCTTGTCAACCATATGTTCTGCCACGGCCACCTATCCGAAAATGTTATGGACAATAAAGGCGGTCGGTTGTATATTGACCATATCACTCATCGAGCCTCGATTGGCTTATACAAATGTGACATTTGCACCACATATCAAATACGCCTCAATTTGTGGAAAATGGTTTTGTACGTTTTTCCCACTACAGAAATAGAGGATGGAAATAGAGATTAGAGGACTCACCAGGCATAGTCGAAGGCATTAGTGGCAACACCAGGATTCGAACCTGCCTCCATTACACGAGGACATTGTCACGATGAAGAAACAAGTGTAGAGTGGCGCACCTCATACTAAAAACACCTCTTAAAGGAGTCTTTCTTAGCCAAGAATATCACGCATCCGAACCCCTCTTTGAAATATGGCAATAATTTTTATCGAGCTATTTCTGAGCTATTTCGAGCCATTTCTCAGGGTTCGACGCTTGTGTTCGTCGTCCGCTAACTGAGGATATGACTAGGCACCAACTCATGTGTGCATTCAGGCCTGCAACATATCATGTCAAATCACAGACCCACAGTCGCTTCCTGTTTTGAGATATTTAAAAAAAAATTATTGTCATAGGGACGGGTGTGTTAGTGTAGTTGATAGGAGACTACGCTGATAATATCACGAGAGCGGTAGGACCACGGCTAGACGTTTAGCAAGTGGTGATCGCTGAAGAAGAAGAAGAAGAAGAAGAAGAAGAAGAAGAAGAAGAAGAAGAAGAAGAAGAAGAAGAAGAAGAAGAAGAAGAAGAAACCGCAGCAGCAGTCGCAGAATAAAAATAATGATAAGAAAAACAACACAGTAAACCTGGGACGAGAAAATTCAATCTAACACAGTTAGTGGCAATAGCATGAGAAATAACTTCACGAGTGTCTCAGTCGGGACCCATAGTGAATAATGGAAACAATTACCAGATGTCAGAGAAAGTGTATTCAACGTACAAATTGAAACCTCGGTGCACACAAGGAACAGAATGAATACTAAAGAAAATAGACACAGCTATATTTAGACTGCGGGAAGTCAAAATACTAGGATCGTGCATATTTCCTGTTGTAACATGTGCGTGTCGGTCTCCCTGGCTTTGGAGTTAAACGACTTTCTCCGTAATCCCGCTTATCCACGTAGGGTAACACAGCGCGCGAGAATTGGAAGCGGTTCTCGCCTCGTTGGTAACTTACGGGATATGTGAGCTGGCCCCTGAGAAAGCAATAGCAAACTACTGAGCGTATTATTGCCAAGAAATCAACAACAGCGGTAAAATGCTGGTGTTGATAGCGATGTCCTGTAAAGGATATGCGGGGGAAAAAACATGTGCGTGTGAAGCTTGAATACTGAACACATCAGCTGAAGTGTACTTATCCTGGCCTGAACACATGAACTTTGCAGAAGAGTATTAAAACTGCATTTGGTTAAAAGGAGAACACACAGATCTAGTCAATAAACACTCAACACTGAAGAAGATGGTTATTAAGAGAATTATAAATGAGGAAATGAAATATTGTGTGCTTGTAAAAAGACACGAAAGTCTAGGGAGGATCATAATTGAGGGAAGTATGCAGGGGAGACTAAGAAGAGGAAGACCACAGCGTAGACAATATTCCAGGAGTAGTCCGGTCAACAAAACTAGGAACGAAAAGTAGAAAATTGGAACGAAATGGAAATGCAGTTAATGGAAAATAAAACGACTCGAAACATAGAAGCTTGTGTGTCGAGATGTATGTATAAATACACAAATACACACAAGAAGTAACACACACCAACATGGACAGTATCAGCCAACAGCATGTAATATACGCGTAGTAAAGTGAGCATGGTAATTGTATCACTCTGGAGACAACAACATGGACAGTATCAGCCAACAGCATGTAATATACGCGTAGTAAAGTGAGCATGGTGATTGTATCACTCTGGGGAAAGGAGACACTGGAGTTGGTAAACAATGAAATACCCAGAAGCCATGGAAGAAATATGACTAACCTATGCTCTGTGCTAAACCATAATCTGATTGCTTCGTAATACGCCTCTGTGCAGATGTGAAACTCCAATACATGTGTTGCATACACGTTTCTGAGCTTGGAGAAGAGATGCAGAGATCAGCTACACCCTTTCCCGTTAAGATCGTGTTTTGGCAGCGAGTCAGGAGACAATTATTTACATTAACTTCCATACAAAAAGACGCAGAATGTAGTGCATCCATATTACACGTTTGGGAGCGTACTCGGCACATGGTGCCATACTTACAGTTTTATAGATCATTCAGCACTCTTTGGATGATGTGGACATCATAGATCAGTCATCACTCTGTGGATGATGTGGTCCTCATAGATCAGACATCATTCTGTGGATGATGTGGTCCTCATAGATCAGACATCACTCTGTGGATGATGTGGTCCTTATAGATCAGACATCATTCTGTGGATGATGTAAACCTCATATATCAGTCACCACTCTGTGGATGATGTGGACCTCATAGATCAGGCATCAATCTCTGGATGATGTGGTCCTCATAGATCAGGCATCACTCTGTAGATGATGTGGACCTCAAAGATCAGTCATCACTCTATGGATGATGTGGACCTCATAGATAAGTCATCACTCTGTGGATGATGTGGACCTCATAGATAAGTCATCACTCTGTAGATGATGTAGACCTCATAGATCAGTCATCACTCTGTAGATGATGTGGACCTCATAGATCAGTCATCACTCTCTGGATGATGTGGTCCTCATAGATCAGGCATCACTCTGTAGATGATGTGGACCTCATAGATCAGTCATCACTCTCTGGATGATGTGGTCCTCATAGATCAGGCATCACTCTGTAGATGATGTGGACCTCATAGATCAGGCATCACTCTGTAGATGATGTGGACCTCATAGATCCGGCATCACTCTGTAGATGATGTAGACCTCATAGATCAGTCATCACTCTCTGGATGATGTGGACCTCATAGATCAGTCATCACTCTCTGGATGATGTGGACCTCATAGATCAGTCATCACTCTCTGGATGATGTGGACCTCATAGATCAGACATCACTCTGTAGATGATGTAGACTTCATAGATCAGTCTTCACTCTCTGGATGATGTGGACCTCATAGATCAGTCATCACTCTGTGGATGATGTGGACCTCATATATCAGGCATCACTCTCTGGATGATGTGGTCCTCATAGATCAGGCATCACTCTGTAGATGATGTGGACCTCATAGATCAGTCATCACTCTGTAGATGATGTAGACCTCATAGATCAGTCATCACTCTGTGGATGATGTGGACCTCATAGATCAGGCATCACTCCTGGAGATGAGCTCATAGATCAGTCATCACTCTGTGGATGATGTGGACCTCATAGATATGTACACTATATGGATGATGTCACCTCTAGATGTGGACATCACTGATCATGATCTCGACCTCATAGATCAGTCACCTCTATAATCAGTGGACCTCTTGGAGATGTGACCTCAGAGTGTGCCTCATGGATGTGTGACTCATAGATCATACACTCTCTGGATGATGTAGAGCTCATAGATCAGTCATCACTCTGTGGATGATGTGGACCTCATAGATCAGTCCTCACTCTCTGGATGATGTGGCCTCATAGATCAGTCATCACTTCTGGCTGATGTGGACCTCATAGATCAGTCATCACTCTCTGAATGATGTGGACCTCATAGATCAGGCATCACTCTGTAGATGATGTGGATATAGATCAGCTCTCTGGATGATGGGTCCTCTAGATCAGGCATCACTCTGGATGATGTGGACCTCATAGATCAGTCATCACTCTCTGGATGATGTGGTCTAAGATCAGACACTCTGATGATGGACCTCTAGATCATCATCACTCTGTGGATGATGTGGACCTCATAGATCAGTCATCACTCTCTGGATGATGTGGTCCTCATAGATCAGCATCACTCTGTGGATGATGTGGACCTCATAGATCAGTCATCACTCTGGATGATGTGGTCCTCATAGATCAGGCATCACTCTGTGGTGATGTGGTACTATAGATCAGTCATCACTCTCTGGATGATGTGGACCTCATAGATCAGGCATCACTCTGTGGATGATGTGGTCCGGGGCCTCATATATCAGTCAGCACTCTGTGGATGATGTGGACCTCATAGATCAGGCATCACTCTGTAGATGATTTGGACCTCATAGATCAGGCATCACTCTTTAGATGATGTAGACCTCATAGATCAGTCATCACTCTGTGGATGATGTGGACCTCATAGATCAGGCATCACTCTGTAGATGATGTAGACCTCATAGATCAGACATCACTCTGTAGATGATTTGGACCTCATAGATCAGTCATCACTCTCTGAATGATGTGGACCTCATAGATCAGGCATCACTCTGTGGATGATGTGGACCTCATAGATCAGTCATCACACTGTGGATGATGTGGACCTCATAGATCAGTTTATCACTCTCTGGATGATGTGGACCTCATAGATCAGTCATCACTCTCTGGATGATGTGGACCTCATAGATCAGGCATCACTCTGTAGATGATGTGGACCTCATAGATCAGTCATCACTCTGTGGATGATGTGGACCTCATATATCAGTCAGCACTCTGTGGATGATGTGGACCTCATAGATCAGTCATCACTCTGTAAATGATGTAGACCTCATAGATCAGTCATCACTCTGTGGATGATGTGGACCTCATAGATCAGGCATCACTCTGTAAATGATGTAGACCTCATAGATCAGTCATCACTCTGTGGATGATGTGGACCTCATAGATCAGTCATCACTCTGTGATGATGTGGACCTCATAATCAGTCATCACTCTGTGGATGATGTGGACCTCATATATCAGGCATCACTCTTTAGATGATGTGGACCTCATAGATCAGTCATCACACTGTGGATGATGTGGACCTCATATATCAGTCATCACTCTCTGGATGATGTAGAGCTCATAGATCAGTCATCACTCTGTGGATGATGTGGACCTCATAGATCAGTCATCACTCTCTGGATGATGTGGACCTCATAGATCAGTCATCACTCTCTGGCTGATGTGGACCTCATAGATCAGTCATCACTCTCTGAATGATGTGGACCTCATAGATCAGGCATCACTCTGTGGATGATGTGGACCTCATAGATCAGTCATCACACTGTGGATGATGTGGACCTCATAGATCAGTCATCACTCTCTGGATGATGTGGACCTCATAGATCAGTCATCACTCTCTGGATGATGTGGACCTCATAGATCAGGCATCACTCTGTAGATGATGTGGACCTCATAGATCAGTCATCACTCTGTGGATGATGTGGACCTCATATATCAGTCAGCACTCTGTGGATGATGTGGACCTCATAGATCAGTCATCACTCTGTAAATGATGTAGACCTCATAGATCAGTCATCACTCTGTGGATGATGTGGACCTCATAGATCAGGCATCACTCTGTAAATGATGTAGACCTCATAGATCAGTCATCACTCTGTGGATGATGTGGACCTCATAGATCAGTCATCACTCTGTGGATGATGTGGACCTCATATATCAGTCAGCACTCTGTGGATGATGTGGACCTCATATATCAGGCATCACTCTTTAGATGATGTGGACCTCATATATCAGGCATCACTCTTTAGATGATGTAGACCTCATAGATCAGTCATCACACTGTGGATGATGTGGACCTCATATATCAGTCATCACTCTCTGGATGATGTAGAGCTCATAGATCAGTCATCACTCTGTGGATGATGTGGACCTCATAGATCAGTCATCACTCTCTGGATGATGTGGACCTCATAGATCAGTCATCACTCTCTGGCTGATGTGGACCTCATAGATCAGTCATCACTCTCTGAATGATGTGGACCTCATAGATCAGGCATCACTCTGTAGATGATGTGGACCTCATAGATCAGTCATCACTCTGTGGATGATGTGGACCTCATATATCAGTCAGCACTCTGTGGATGATGTGGACCTCATAGATCAGTCATCACACTGTGGATGATGTGGACCTCATATATCAGGCATCACTCTGTAGATGATGTGGACCTCATAGATCAGTCATCACTCTGTGGATGATGTGGACCTCATAGATCAGTCATCACTCTCTGGATGATGTGGACCTCATAGATCAGTCATCACTCTGTGGATGATGTGGACCTCATAGATCAGTCATCACTCTCTGGATGATGTGGACCTCATATATCAGTCATCACTCTCTGGATGATGTAGAGCTCATAGATCAGTCATCACTCTGTGGATGATGTGGACCTCATAGATCAGTCATCACTCTCTGGATGATGTGGACCTCATAGATCAGTCATCACTCTCTGGATGATGTGGACCTCATAGATCAGTCATCACACTGTGGATGATGTGGACCTCATAGATCAGTCATCACTCTCTGGATGATGTGGACCTCATAGATCAGTCATCACTCTCTGGATGATGTGGACCTCATAGATCAGGCATCACTCTGTAGATGATGTGGACCTCATAGATCAGTCATCACTCTGTGGATGATGTGGACCTCATATATCAGTCAGCACTCTGTGGATGATGTGGACCTCATAGATCAGTCATCACACTGTGGATGATGTGGACCTCATATATCAGGCATCACTCTGTAGATGATGTGGACCTCATTGATCAGGCATCACTCTGTAGATGATGTGGACCTCATAGATCAGGCATCACTCTGTAGATGATGTAGACCTCATAGATCAGTCATCACTCTTTGGATGATGTGGACCTCAAAGATCAGTCAGCACTCTGTGGATGATGTGGACCTCATAGATCAGTCATCACACTGTGGATGATGTGGACCTCATAGATCAGTCATCACTCTCTGGATGATGTAGACCTCATAGATCAGTCATCACTCTGTGGATGATGTGGACCTCATAGATCAGTCATCACTCTCTGGATGATGTGGACCTCATAGATCAGGCATCACTCTGTGGATGATGTGGACCTCATAGATCAGACATCACTCTGTAGATGATGTGGACCTCATAGATCAGGCATCACTCTTTAGATGATGTAGACCTCATAGATCAGTCATCACTCTGTGGATGATGTGGACCTCATATATCAGTCAGCACTCTGTGGATGATGTGGACCTCATAGATCAGTCATCACACTGTGGATGATGTGGACCTCATATATCAGTCATCACTCTCTGGATGATGTGGACCTCATAGATC
The DNA here is from genome assembly GCA_014155875.1 of Cepaea nemoralis. Classification (NCBI taxonomy): domain Eukaryota; kingdom Metazoa; phylum Mollusca; class Gastropoda; order Stylommatophora; family Helicidae; genus Cepaea; species Cepaea nemoralis. Next base: position 42,746 of record JACEFZ010003814.1, read on the forward strand.
AGTCATCACTCTGTGGATAATGTGGTCCTCATAGATCAGTCAGAACTCTTTGGATGACGTGGTCCATATCACCCCTGTCGCCATCACTTTCCACCAGTACCTGGTTCCCATTTAAGCCTTGATCGACATGGACTCCCAAGTCAATCCGACAGATACAAGCATTTATCAGATCTCAGACGCTTTAACTTATCCCCAATGTCCTGTACCTAGCAGTAAAATTTATTTCCATATCCTTTACAGGATGTTGCAGTCAGTACCAGAATTCTTTGCTGTTGTGATCTCATGGCAAGTTGACGTTCAGTAGTTTTTCATTGCTTTCTGAACGACCGGCACCCATACCATTTTGTAAAAAACCAACGCAACGCGGTATGCTGCCAAATCGCGCGCAGTTGTGTTTCGAAAGTGAGTATGCGGGATCACGAACTGCGTCCGTAACCCCTTCGCCGCGGAGAACGAGCAGTGCCCTGTACCTAGTAGTAAATAGCCAATATTTCAGAGAATACTTAAGAATTAACAGCAAAGGCAACAATAACGAGTGGCAAGGCAGGCTACCACGCCCAGGGGCATATATTTTTTTCGCGTTTCCATCCTGTTTCAGGATATTGCGGTCAACATCAGCATCTTTCAGCTGTATGTTGATTCCTAGGCTAGATTACGCTCATCAACACGCCACGACTTTCTGAGCGACGGGCTCCATACTCTCATAAGTCACTGGTGCTACTCGAACCACTTCTAATTCTCGTGCGCTCACGTCAACCACGAGAGTATTCGGGGTTAACGGCAAAAAGCTGCTAACACCTCGGCCAGGGAGCACGGCAGAGGCTTATTTCTGGAATTTAATAATTGAACAGTCTCCTCAAGCTCTATGACACACTCATGATAACTTTACCCTAACTGAATAATTTAACACATCTGTGTGCGAGGGATTACTGGTCTGGCAGGACAAAGCAACAGGAGATTGACATTTGGAATTCTTGATCCAAGATTGTGATGCTTGCATGAAATGGTGGAACATTACCACACAGGCTTATCGCCGTGGCACATAACCGTGATGATCATGTTCTGGGGGTATGAGAAATGCATTTATTGTCTCAGCATGATGCTAGAAAATTCCACTTCCAAATAGCCGAGGATGTGGAATTCAGTTCAGGGGACTAGGATTCTAGCAGAAGGAGTGGACATCTCACCCGGAGCAGAACAGGATACTGATGTACCATGAGAGTTGAAATTGTCAATGAATGGTTCACGTCGAAGAAGAAGAAGATGAAGAAGAAGAAGAAGAAGAAGAAGAAGAAGAAGAAGAAGAAGAAGAAGAAGAAGAAGAAGAAGAAGAAGAAGAAGAAGAAGAAGAAGAAGGAAGAGGAGGAGGAAGAAGAGGAAAAGTGGAAGCAGAAGCTGGAGCAGGGGTAGGGAAGGGATCGATATAATTAAAAAGAGAAGAGAGAGAGAGAGAGAGAGAGAGAGAGAGGAGAGAGGAGAAGAGAGAGAGAGAGAGAGAGAGAGAGAGAGAGAGAGAGAGAGAGAGAGAGAGAGACAGAGAGAGAGAGAGAGAGAGAGAGAGAGAGAACGACAGCAACAGATTGCAGAATGCACAATTCCCCAACATCTAAATGTAATGGTGTGAAGTGCATACATCTATCTCCGCATCATCATCGGGTGACAGCTGCCTCTGTGAGCTATCCGAACCAGTTTCAAGTTTTGCAATACCAGTTTTGAAATTCAAATGAGTCCTTAATAATCGACCGCTAATTTATATTCGTCGTTTTGTGCGCGTCTGTTAGGATGAGTTATTGAATAGAAGTTGTGACACTGTTCATTTTGTGGTGAATTTGTCAGGACTCATGTGTAATGTACTATGAATTTGCTGACGTTATGATTGTTGTTATTATTGGTAGTTTTAAAAAAGAAATGTTTGCATATCCTTTACAGGACTTCGCTGTCAACAATAGCATCTTTCAGCTGTATGTTGATTTCTTGGCAAGATTACGCTCAGTAGTTTGCCATTGCTTTCTGAGCGGCCGGCTCACATACCCCGTAAGTTACCAACGCGATTCGAACCACTGCTGATTCTTACCGTCGTCACGTTACTTACGAGAGTATACGAGATTACGGAGAAAAGACGCTAACTTCTAGGCCAGGAAGTCGGCATTATTGTTAGTAAGAAGAGGAATATGTCAATGTGCTTGCTTGCTTGCTTGTGTTCATTGGCTTGAGCTCCAACGCGAAGTCCTGTATGTCGGATGAAGACATCCTGTTGTCCAACATCAGTGTGATGTCATACAGGACCTGAGGTTTGCATGAGTATCCGTTGTCCCATATGTCAATGTAAAACGCATTAATTTATCAAGAATATGCTAAAATCTGTCGCAATGTTACATCTATATTGGTATGATATGTTAACACAAGTATGTTACATGGGTAGATATACAGATTTATATTGAAGCGATATGTTAAGGAAAATCTGTCACAAACTTAGACAAATATTATAGTAATATGTTAACAAATGTAATCGCATGGTTACATTTATAATAGAGTGGTATATTAACTGATTCTCTGCCGTGTGCCAGTCTACTGTCACAGTGGAACGATTTTGGCACACGTGTGCCAGAAGGATGGCTCAGTATAAACAGTGCTTTATTTGTTTCAGTTCTTATGTTTCCGCAAGTTTTAGTTACTTTGGTAACTTAAAATTGCGGCAGAAAGATTTTTGCAGTGTGAAACAGGTCGTTAGCATCCATATTTCTTTTTTAGAAAACGTGTTTGGTGTGATGTGAAATGATTGTTGGGATTTGAACTTCAAAATGACAACACCTTCTGGTTATGGACCTCATACATTTTAATAAAATTACCGTTTTAAATAATTTGATATTATAGTTATTGCGATTTTAAGGACTTTATGGAAGATTCTAAAACTCATATCGCGTGCAGTATTCAGTAGTCAGTTAGATTCTTTCGTAGTATTGAAAACAACACTAAAAGCGAAAGTTCGTCATGATATGTCATAATATGACGGCACATATCGAATTATGAATGCGCTAATGGGCCACATTTATGCCCCTAAATTTGATTTGCCTATCACAAAGTATTTAAGGATTATTTAAATAATTAAATTTAAAAGAGTAATAACTATAACTAAATAGAAAATAGTGTTTATATTCCCAGTACAATCTGGCTGGTGTGTTACTGACATTTTCCATTTTGTGTGAAAATATGTGTTTCAAAACATTATGTTTTAATCGGGTCAGGGTAATTTTAATTTGGAAAGGTCAGTTAGGTTATATTACTCAATAATTATATGTTAACAAACATCAGTTGCACTGTTAGATGGACATTGAAGTGATAAGTTAGCACAAGTCAGTCACCATTTTAAGTTTAAATTAGAGTGAGATATTTACAAAGGTTAGTCACAATAATAAATTTATCTTAGAGTGATGTGTTAACAAAAGTCAGTCACCAAATTAGATTTATATTACAGTGATATATATGTTAACAAAGGCCAGTCAAAATGTTTGATGTATATTATAGTGATATATTAACAAATTGCAGTAACAATGTCAGATTTATATTGAAGTGGCATGTTAATAAAACCGTCTTCCAACTGAATAACCAGGTATGTTATAATGACACTCATCTGGTTTCTCTGTTGTAACATATTGAAACTCATGTGGTTTCGCTGTTGTAACATATTGAAGCTCATATGGTTTATCTGATGTCACATTTTGAAGCTCACATGGTTTCTCAGTTGTAATATATTGAATCTCATATTGGTTCGCTGTTTTAAAACATTGCAGCTCATATGGTTTCTCTGTTGTCACGTATTGAAGATCATATGCTTTCTCCGTTGTAATATATTAAAGCTCATGTGATTTCTCCGTTGTAACATATTGTTGCTAATACTGGATGAAATAAATGGTCATCATCTTGATGGACAAACAACACACAGCACAGCTAATACGGATTGTCTGTTGTAACATATTGAAGCTCATATTATTTCTCCGTTATAACATATTGAAGCTCATGTTATCTTTTAGTTGTAACATATTTAAGCTCACGTGTTTTCTCTGTTGTCACATATTGAAGCTTATATGATTTCTCTGTTGAAACATATTGAAGTTCGTATGGGTTCTATATTGTCATATATTGAATCTCATGTGGTTTCTCTGTTGGCACATAACGAAGCTCATAAGGTCACATATTGAAGCCCATAAGGTTTATCTGTTGTCACATATTGAAATTTATGTACTTACTTTGTGATTTCTTCGTAATTACTTTTTGAAACTCATGTTATAACTCAGTCGTTACATATGTAAGCTCTTGTTGTATCCCCATGGCTGCATAGTTGAGCTCATGTGATATCTCCGTTGGTAATAGCTACCTGTCTCTATCAGTGGTAAAATCGCTATATGTCTCTGTGAGTGGTAATCGCTAGCTGTCTCAGTGGGTGGTAATCGCTAGCTGTCTCTGTCAGTGGTAATCGCTTCCTCTCTCTGTCAGTGGTAATTGCTACTTGCCTCTATAAGTGATAATGGTTATCTGTCTCTGTGATTGGTAATCGCTACGGGTCTCTATAATTAATAATCATATGATAATATAGCTATAATGATCAATAAACGCACGCCAGATTTGTGCAAACAGAAAGACATGTTAGTCAGCTTAAAATTACCGTGGTAGGCAATTGTCATTACTGCGCGAACATGCGTATATTTCAGCTTGATGGATATATCTAGTTAATTTACTTTACGTTGTGTGAATTCTGCAGTATGTACCTGACGAGATGCAGCGAAATATGCCAGGCAATAAATCGTGCAATCTATTCTTTGTGTCTTCGTTATTCTAATTGATAATCGTTATCTGTCTCTATGAGTGATTATCGCTACCTATCTCTGTGAGTGGTAATCGCTACCTATCTCTGTGTGTAGTAATCGCCAGGAGTCTCTTTGAGTTATAATCGCTACCTGTCTCTGTGAATGCTCACCGCTACCTGCCTCTGTGAGTGGTAATCGCTACCTGTCTCAGTGAGTGCTCACCGCTACCTGTCTCTGTGAGTGGTAATCGCTACCTGTCTCTGTAAGTGGTGATCGCTACCTGTCTCTGTGAGTGGTAATCGCTACTTGTTTCTGTGAGTGGTAATCGCTACCTGTCTCTGTGAGTGGTAATCGCTACCTGTCTCTGTGAGTGGTAATCGCTACTTGTTTCTGTGAGTGGTAATCGCTACCTGTCTCTGTGAGTGGTAATCGCTACTTGTTTCTGTGAGTGGTGAACGCTACATGTCTCTGTGAGTGGTAATCGCTACCTGTCTCTGGAAGTCGTAATCGCTACTTGCCTCTGTGATTGGTAATCGCTACTTGCCTCTGTGATTGGTAATCGCTACTTGCCTCTGTGATTGGTAATCGCTACTTGCCTCTGTGATTGGTAATCGCTACTTGCCTCTGTGATTGGTAATCGCTACTTGCCTCTGTGATTGGTAATCGCTACTTGCCTCTGTGATTGGTAATCGCTACATGCCTCTGTAATTGGTAATCGCTACTTGCCTCTGTGATTGGTAATCGCTACTTGCCTCTGTGATTGGTAATCGCTACTTGCCTCTGTGATTGGTAATCGCTACTTGCCTCTGTGATTGGTAATCGCTACTTGCCTCTGTGATTGGTAATCGCTACTTGCCTCTCTCAGTGGTAATCGCGAGCTGTTAATTTATTTTTCGTATGTTACTGGCTTCAAGCGTTCCAGAGAGATTTGTAAATGCTGAAAAGAATATGAGTAAATTAATGAATGAATGAAATGAATGAATGAATGAATGAATGAATCTCTAGTACAATCAAGAAACCACAGAAGGCAGGGGAAATTAACACTAAATCCTGGAAGAACTTCAATGGCCGATAATGATTGACGATTGTTTTACGCACGATTGAATCAAGCAGTGAGAAAATTGCTTTGGATACCTCACAACCGCTTACTAACGCGTTCAATAAAACTCGGCCGACGCAGATCAATCACGCAGACAAGCGTGTCGCCTTTGAAGAAGTTTTCAATTTTACATCCACCATCTTGGGAGAGTGAAAACGTGGAGATAAAGCGGAAGGGTGTGAAATGTGTTGGATTTTACATATTTTTACATATCCTTACTGCAGAAGGCGTATTTACTGACACAAATGATAACAACCCACAGGAAAGCACTAGTAAATTAGTATAACCGTCTCGGAACAGTCATAACATCTGATGTAAATGCGACATACATATATTGCCTTGTAGAGATTACAATAAGAATCGTTATAGTAAAGGTAGCCTTTTGCAAAATGTAAAACATACTGAACGAACGAACGAACTTTATTTTCAAATGTTTAAGAATTGGGCGCACAGGTCTGTCTAGTATTCTGCTTTTTTATCTCTCTACTCTCATACATTATGTCATGCATACATTACTTATGAAGCTAATTTTGGACAACAACAACCATAGAAACAATATGCATTATAAACGCATAGAAAATGTGCAGTAGACAATAATACATGACTCATCATTTCATCATCTCATCTCATCATGTTTCTCTTGTACCTTGCGGTGTCGAGGTGAAGTTTAAACATCGTGAGAGTGCCCGATTATGGGCTTCATGCATCGATATTCCCATGGACTCTGCTATTCCCTCCGTCCAACGTTTACGTGGTCGGCCTCCTCCTCTGTTTGCATGTGGTCTGTACATCATTGCTTGTTGTGGTATGCTGTTGACTGGTAACCTACTTGCTTGGCCAAGCCATTTGGCTTGCTGCTTTCTAATAAAATCTAGTGCTGCTATAACCCCCACTTTAGTCCTGATTTCTTCATATCTGATCTGATCTCTTCTTGATACGTTGAGTATTCTTCTCAGGAATCTCATTTCACTAAAACTAATTTCATTAATTCATTCAGTAGCATGTCCTTTGCAGAACCTCCGCTCCTATAACAACCCTCTGGAAAACTCGGCCATAAGGAAATGTCCTGCGTCCAATGCACTCATATGGAGATTATCTACCACATCCTGCACCTATCTTTTCTTTGGCCTTCCTCTTCCTCTCTTCCGGGGCAATTACCGTTCCTTTATTGTTCTCTCCAAGCTTTCATGACGTTTCAGGTGAGCAAAATATTTCAGTTTTCTTTGTTTTATCACCTTTAGTAGCCAACCTTCTTTAATATGCAGATTTTGTCGTATGGATGCTTTTGTTCACTTCTGTATCCAAGATATTCTTAGAACCCGTCTATAACATTATATTCAAAGACTGTTTGTTCAGCTTGTTTAGTAGGTGTCCAGGTCTCAGAGGCGTATGTTGCAATGGGGAAGATGCATGCTCTTAAGAAAAATCTAATTCTTGTAGATCTATCTGTCCCACGCCACCATTTATTCAGTTGCTTTAGTTTCTGGAAAGCCATAGATATTCGTCTTTTAATTTCGTTTATTGTGTCACCATTATTGATAATTACTGACCCAAGATATTCGCCATTTTCCACACCTCCAATGTTTCCTCATTAACATATATTTCTTTCTCCACATTAGTTTTATCTGTACGCATTATCTTTGTATTTGCTATGTTAAGATATAAGTTGTGATTTTCACCATTCTTTTGGGTTGGGGTGTTTTGTTTTTCTTTACCATTCTGTGATGTGGATACTGTGTCTTCAGCAAATTGAATCTGTGGTATTTCATGATCACCGATATTTAGGGCATCATACTTCTTCTTCTTCTTCAGCGTTGCGAGCCATTGAGGTTCTTTGCTGCAAATACAATCTGTCTCCATTCGTCTCTCTGGTGGACCTTATCTTGCCAGTCGTTGATTCCAAGTGCTTGTAGGTCTGTACATGTATTATCTCTCCACCGTCTTCTTGGTCTACCTCGGGGTCTACGGTCATTTATTTCCTGAGTGTCATCATCTTACTCTTATCTAAATAATGGTTCGGGTTCATACAGGCAACAATACACTGTTCGCTAGGATATAGAATATTTATTACATACAGTGTACAGTTGGCGCAGTGGGTAAACAGACCCGCGCTTTCTTATCATACATATCACAGATCGTTAATCATCAAACATATAGTTGTCATGCAACAATCTAGCACACTATCTAGCCTAAGTATATCTACGAATATCTATGAGTCCCTCTCAGGCAGGCCCTGTTGTCTCTCCCCAGTCCGTTTGTCCTCTGCCGGTCTCCGCGTGTCCTAACTCGACACGGGCGGTAACTCTGTCCGAGTTCCTCGTGGACCCCGCATTAGGCGGGCCACATCAGTGTCCACGGAATCATGGACTAGGTGACCAACTCTATCGAGAAGGTTCTCGATTACTCGGGTCCTGCACGACTCAGTGGTATCCCTTGGGCTGGAGTTGTAGCCCTCTATTCTAGATGCAAGTGAGGCGGTGACAGGATCCCCCCTCTCCCTGATATGATTGGTTGTTGGGTAATTAGATCTGTTCTAATTCTGTCACCGAATCACATAAAGTTGGTGTTTGTAGTTTGGTGGATAGTAACCTGGTAACATACCTACTAGCACTGAAAACTCATGTATTCTACCATACAACACTTCTCTGATTTGGTGCAGAGATCCCTGTCTCTCGTGTGCTTAAATATGCTTATCAGACCGAAGTTCCGTGGCATTTTAGTAGTTGTATTTACAACTTGCCCTTCTCATAGTACCCGAAATGGTACCCAGACAAATAACCCCTATATAATAGAGGGTTAACAAGACCGGAGTCTTGGCTAAATAAGTACACCTTAAAATCTTGATCTGTGTGTGTATTTCTATACACTTTTACTCCCGTATGTTCTATAATGCTAAATATGTAGTTACCTTGTTGTTTTATCCCCCTCAGAGTACATGTGTCCCTGTTGGCTTGTTAGTGTGTTAACTAATCCGTTAATAAGTTGATGTTTCTAATAAAGTGACTGTATTTTAAGTTGATAGTGTTGAGTTTTGAGGTTTGTGTAATGTGCGTGCTGAATGTGTGGTGTAATTCCAAGCGTCACGAGTTGGGATAACCTCAATCACGAAATACTGCACTGTGTGCAATACATGATCAGGCATTCCAAGTAGTGGTGCTTAGATGTATCCTAACTGCTAAACTAAGTCTATTACACTAACTACTTGATTAAACTCACTAATAAACTAAGTTCTACACATGTACTGACAAATTAGACAAGTCATGCACTTTTACATGGAAGACGCAGACAAATTACAATGAATACGTTTTGCGTACAATTTGTCCGCCAAGTGTATCGTTCTCTCATTTAATCCTTTCACTCAGTCATTCACTCATCTGACATTCCAAATAGTAATTGGTTAAAATATATATTTAAAGTTGAGGTAAGCGTTATTGCCCTTAGAAAAAATGGGCTAGGCGATATTTGCCCTTTAAGAAAATACGTACTTTTTGTACGATGAATGAAAAATAGGTTATAATTTAACTAGAGACACTTGTATAGGACGGTTATTTAGGATATGAATGGTACCGTCTGTAATATTAAAGTAGAATATGTACAAGTTACATGTTAACTCAATTTATATACATCATTAATGGAAATATAATACATTTTTAATAGTAAACTAATTAATTAAATAACTCCAACGATGATGTGCGCGTTGACGTCCCTTCGTTCGTGTGTTATGCCATGAATGTTAAAGTTAGTATGGCTGTCTCTTAAGTGTTGTCGTCGATGTTGTTCTGTTTCGGCTGTTTGCACAGTTTTGTAGTAACAGCAAGTATGGATTGCTTTCACCGTCCCGTATGAAATATTAAAGTGTTCAGAGTCAGTTCACTGGTTGATATCATTGGTTAAACTGAACACAGTTATTGTTTCTTGTTGGAATCGTTCTAGAGCTTAGGCATTTGATGGTATAGTTCTTACAATCTGGCTTCTTCAAGTATGTTTATAGGTGTCGTAATTAAACTAATCACTGAGAGTACTCTAGCAGGTGTAGAGTCACCCTGATATATGTAACGAACTAAAAGTATCACAGTTTATAGTGTGGCTACTGGCCAATGTGATCAGAGTCATTCTAATGGCGCATTTGTCTGCCGTGATAAAAGGTCAGCCACTAAGTTATCGGTGCCCTTAATATGGCGAATTTCGAAGTCAAAGTCCTGAAGTAGAAGACACCATCTTCGTAACCTGTTGTTTTTGGGCGACCCATGGTTAAGGACTAATAATGGCGAACTGTCTGTGAGGACCACAAAATGGCCTCCCAAGAGGTACTTAGATAATCTCAATATACAGAACAAAAGGCTCAAACACTCCAATTCAACTGTGGCATAACGAGTCTCAGCCTTCTTCAGTTTGCGGCTTACGTAGAGGATCGGGTGTCGAACGCCATCCACTTCCTGCATTAAACATCCTCCTATTGCGATAGCGCTCGCATCTGTGGTCAAAATAAAGGGTAAATTTATATTGGGTAATCGTAAGACTGGTGGATTAGAAAAAATATGTTTCAACTTACACATTGCATCATCTAAGCTGGTACTTTTACAAATTTTTGATGGATGATCTTTAGTTAACATATCAGAAAAAACTGAGGTGAGTTCTGCCCAATGTGGAATGAATTTAGAATAATAGTTAATCAGACCTAGTAAACTTCTAACCTGCTTCTTTGTGGTAGGTACTTCTAGATTAAGGATCTTGGAAACAATTTTCTCATCAGTCAACAATTTTCCTTCAGAGATTCTATGACCAAGGAAGTCTATTTGTGTATAGCCTATTTCAACCTTGGAAGGTTTGATAGTAAGTCCAAACAGAGAGATTTGGTTGAAGACTTGTTTTAGGGTGAGTAAGTGAGAAGTCATATCCGAAGAATGAACACATATATCATCAATATAAGCAACTACATCATTAATTCCGTGTAATAACAATCTTGTTAGTCTCACAAATGTGGCCGGTGCGTTCTTCAGGCCAAAAGGAAGATATAGCCATTCGTATAACCCGAGAGGTGTTGCGAATGCTGTTATATGTCTACAAGAAGGGTGTAGAGGAACTTGCCAATATCCTTTCGCTAAATCTGTCTTAGAAAATAAGGATGATTTGGCCATGTCTAAAATAAGATCTTCACAACTGTTCATAGGCTCTGCATCTGTTGTTGTTCTGGTATTCAATATTCTATAGTCGATGCACAAGCGGATTGTCTGGTCTTTCTTTTTCACCAAGACAATCGGTGAAGAATATTGAGACATAGATTTTTGAATAATGCCATTCTTCTCTAAATCTAAAATTTCCTTTCTTTGGCCTCCATTTGCAATTTCTTTTCTTCTGCCTGCATTTGCAATTGTAATTTCTTAACTTATTTATTGATATTTCTGTGTTGGACTCCATTTCCATCTGTTTTAGTTTAATCTGTGTCTCGGCATTTAACTGGGCCTGTTTGGCGGCGGCCTCAATCTCCATCTGTTTCTCCTGAGCCTGCAATTGTATTTTCTTCTCTTCAATTTGCAATTGCATTTTTTTTCTTCTGCTTCAATTAGCATTTTCATTTCCTCGGCCTCCATTTGTAGTTTCTTTTCATCTGCTTGCATTTGCAATTTCTTTTCTTCGGCCTCCATTTGTAGTTTCCTTTCTTCTCGTTCCATCGCTCTTTCTTCACGGGCAATGTTTTCTGCGTGTGTTTTCTGTGCCCATTCTGACAGTTTTTCTTCTTTATAACCTAACTTTATTCCTTGCTCAATGCATTGATCTAAACTAGACATTTTGTGTTTTACTACTTTGTTAAGTTTATAGAGTTAAATCCCTTAGAAAAAATATGTTGTGTGGTCAAAAATTTGGTTAACTCCCCTAATTCTTAATGTGTAAATCAAAATGCAAGGTTATATTGGTGACAAGGTTATGAATATGCAAAGAAATCAATATGATACAAAATAATACATTGATGAAACATGAGAAGTACAGCTTAGAATTTACAATGAGTATGAGGTGAAACTTAGCTCTTAATTGAAGAACTCCTCGATGTTGTTTTGTACTCTCGTCAATGTTGGAACGGTTTCATAGGTTGGACGCGGCACTTGTTGCGGAACAATCTGCTCGTGGAGCGAGAAAACATTAGTCACTGTCACACACAAAAAAAATGTCAAAATAGTAACATGTAACAAAAAATAGGTTTACAGAATCAAAATAATGCGGCACTGCATGAGGCAATGGTGAGACATTGCCGAGGGACTCAGATTACTTTCTATTTTATCGCTAGATAGCTACTAGTTTTATGTAAATTTGTAACGTTAACAATTTCTTTGATTTAAGCAAATCAATGTGTTACCAAAATCAATGTTTTATCAAAATTCAATGTGATATGATTAAATAATTAATTTTACATGGCATTTAACAGGTTTTTAAGAAAACATTCTATGCCACAACCGGAAGACTAGCCCCCATAAAGCCTGTCATCATCTTACTCTTATCTAAATAATGGTTCGGGTTCATACAGGCAACAATACACTGTTCGCTAGGATATAGAATATTTATTACATACAGTGTACAGTTGGCGCAGTGGGTAAACAGACCCGCGCTTTCTTATCATACATATCACAGATCGTTAATCATCAAACATATAGTTGTCATGCAACAATCTAGCACACTATCTAGCCTAAGTATATCTACGAATATCTATGAGTCCCTCTCAGGCAGGCCCTGTTGTCTCTCCCCAGTCCGTTTGTCCTCTGCCGGTCTCCGCGTGTCCTAACTCGACACGGGCGGTAACTCTGTCCGAGTTCCTCGTGGACCCCGCATTAGGCGGGCCACATCAGTGTCCACGGAATCATGGACTAGGTGACCAACTCTATCGAGAAGGTTCTCGATTACTCGGGTCCTGCACGACTCAGTGGTATCCCTTGGGCTGGAGTTGTAGCCCTCTATTCTAGATGCAAGTGAGGCGGTGACACTGAGTGTAAGCGAGTTTTGTTTCCCTATTATCTTCCATTCTTTCTATATGCCCCAGCCATTGTAGTCTATTAGTCTTCATGATACCAGTGATAAGCGGGGACTTAAACAGATCATAAATGTCTTTGTTACTTCTTCTTTTCCACTCTCCACTTTGTGTATCCCTAATGGGTCCAAAGATGCGTCTTAAAATTTTGTTCTCAAAGGTTTGTAACAAGGCTTCGTCTCCTTTCGCTGTACTCCAGGTTTCAGAGCCATACAGCACAACTGGTCTGATCAGTGTTTTGTATATTGTGATTTTGGTGTTACGAGATAGCGCCTTTGATTTTAGTAGATGTTGTAGTGCATAGTATATCTTATTTCCAGAGTTGATTCTAGTTTGTATTTCTTCCCTTATGATGTTGGAGCCGTTGAAGATTGTACCCAGGTATTTGTATGTTTCCGTTCTTTTAATGGTCATATTATATATTTGTATGTGGCCAGAGTTTTTAGCCATTCCGTCTCTTGAAATTACCATATATTCTGTCTTATCTTGGTTGATAACCAGCCCCATCTGTTGGGCTTTTTCCTTTAAGTGAGTCAATATTTCCAATGTCTTTTGTTCACTTTGCCCTATAATATCTATATCATCTGCATAACGAAGCAGCTTGGATGTTCCTCCAATATCACATTCCTCCTTTATCTTCCTTACAACTTTCTCTAGAGCCAGATTGAAGAGTAACGGCGATAGTGCATCACCCTGTTTCAAGCCAGATGTTATTTGGAAGGGGTCTGATTTCCTGCCTTTATATGTTACTATATTATAAGTATCTTCCATGCATAGTCTGGTCATGTTGATTAACTTCTTTGGTATTCCAAATTCCTGCATAGCATTCCATAGACTATTCCTATGGACACTATCATAAGCCTTTTTAAAATCCACAAAAATGTTATGGAGATCTCTTTTATATTCCCAATGTTTCTCGGCTATTTGTCGTAAGATAAATATCTGATCTATTGTTGATCTGTTTTGTCTAAAACCCGCCTGGTAGTCACCTAATATGTCTTCTGAATATGGTTTTAGTCTATTTAGTAATACTGCGGATTGTATCTTATAGCTTGTGGACAGTAGTGATATTCCTCTATAATTTCCACATTGGAACTTGTCTCCTTTCTTAAAGATAGGTATCAATAATGACTCTTTCCAGTCATGGGGTAATTCTTCTGTCCTCCAGATTTTTATTATTAGTTCGTATAGCTTTAGATGTAATGCTTGGCCACCCGCCTTTATAAATTCAGCAGCAATTCCATCAGTCCCAGTTGCCTTATTGTTTTTAAGTCGTGTGATTACATATAGGATTTCTTAAAATGTAGGTTCTTCAATTTGTGGTTCGCATGTTAGAACCTCTTCCTGTGGGAAAATGTTACTGCCCTGGTTATATCATCTCTGACATTTCTCATTATATTTTCGGCGTACATGCTAAACAAATAGGGGGACAGCATACAGCCCTGACGGATTCCTTGCTTGTGTGTTCTTTCATTCTGGTGTGTGGCCATGTGTGCGTACGTGTGTGTGCGTACGTGTGTGTGTGTGTGTGTGTGTGTGTGTGTGTGTGCGTGCGTGCGTGTGTTTGTGTGTGTGTGTGTGTGTGTGTGTGTGTGTGTGTGTGTGTTTAAACTGTAGACAGACACTGTACGTGAAGTGCAACAGTTTTTTTGAAATGTGTCATTCCCACTTCTAACTCCTGTTACAGATGAAATCTTTTTCTGAAGTCGCATCACAGATGATTAAAATAGTCATCGCTGGAAACGACCATGCAAGATAACTCGTTATTGACTACACTTCCACACAGATAAGCATTCGGGATAAATTGACTTGTGACCTTTTTCTGTGAAAACATAATCACTTCACGCGCGCAAGAATTGCCGCTAATTAATAAGTAAACCCAGCGAGGCGTATCGAACGCGAGAAAACTGTGGATTTTGTTTCAGACTGTAATTACTGTGAATATCATGAAGTCATATGACAAAGCTGTTACTGGGAATAATTTTGCCTGCGTATGAAATGATGAGAACACGGTGAACGGACAGAAAGAGCAATGAAGGTATCTTCAAACAAGTTCACTCACAAAGATAACGTGTTGCTAGCATCAGAAGAGGGCAGTCCACATTCTGTGGGCATGTTATGAGAAGAGAAAAGCTGGAGTATATCGCCATAACGGGAAATCTGGAGGCGAGGAGAGGCAGGGGGAGACCACAAGAGAAGAAGCTGAACAAGAAGGTATGATGGAACGTCGGTATCAGAAATGATTGCCAGCACAAGAGATAGAAGGCTGTGGACCAACAAAATCACCAACGCCAAAAGGCATGGATTATAAGAAGACGAAGAAGATGAAACAGCAGCATTTGGTTTTTAATTAGTGATGGACAATGTGAATTTACAGAGGGGAAGTACACAAAAATTGTTACATATGTTTTCAAGACACTGCTAGAAAGATTTATAAAAGTAAATGGAGTGATGTTAATCACAGTACCAATCATTTGTTGATTCGGCAGATTACCCATATGAGATAAAACCCTGTCGAAACTCTTGTCTTTTACACACTTTGTTTTTGGCAACAAGGCATACAAAAACAACAGAACATGATAGATACAGTGGCTGTAAACAGTAGAAAAAAATTCAGCATGAATAATAGAACAGAAGGATGTGTAATAATGAAATGGACCGTACCCAAATATACAATTACAGTCAGCTGTGTTATTTTAGGGCAAGTAAAAAAAAAATGATCAGTCTAGGCAGATGGACACCATAATGTCGAAGAATATCACAGATATAAAGACCTGAATAGAACAAGCAAATACGATATTTTATAAATGCAATTAGGACATTTGATTAAATAAATACCTGTCATTGGAAATTAGAAAAAAAGGATTTTATATTTTTTGTAAAACCACTGTTAACAACATATAGTTAGGAATTCTTGAAAATGTGTAAAGAAGAAGAAACTGCGTTTGAAGCCACAGAGATGTTGTGTTACAGTCAGCATAATTAACCTATATATGTTAAAAGAAGCTACGACACAAAGGCAACTTATCAGAAACATCACAAAGAGGTACTCTTCATATTTTGGCCATATTATGAGAAGAGTAATTATGAAACATTGTCACAACTAGACAGATTTATGAATTAAGAGAGAGACAAAGACAACATGCTAGTGAGGATCACAAGAAGTGGAGAAGCATTACCGCCGACGTCAGTCGACAAGACACTTGATGATGATCTTCAATTAGTAAGGAGTTTAAAGGGCAAGAGGGCCGACTACATTGCAACTGGTTTTATCCCATGTGGCTCGGCCTCTTCCATAGGGCGGTCCGCCGTAAGCGTCGCACAAAGCACTAACTTCGTAGCTCCAGCGACAAACCCCTGGAGGTTCGTTGAAAACTGCATTCGTGAACCGAATCACATAGCCAAAATGGAACCTACAACTACCGAGCGCGAGGAAGTGATCTGTGTTGCTCTATTTAAACCATGTAAAGTACGTATCAGTCGAAAAATAATCCTTCCCTGACAGAGGGTGACCACAGACCATCATGCTATTACAGAAAGTTAGAAAGAGCGTCCATGCCCAGTATCCACACTCTACTAATGAAGAATCAGATTAACTCGGCTGGTCCCTATACTCGCATGTCAGATGCTCCCTAAACGAATTTTTTTACGGCGAGCTGCGTTGTGGTAAACGCTCCCAAGGCGGCCAAAAGAAACGCTTTAAAAACACTGAAAATCTCACTGAAAGCTTTTGGAATTCATCTTGACACCTGAGAGACTGCTGCCAAAGACCGAAATTCGTGGTGTACATCGCTACACAAAGGGTGCAGTCACTTGTGAAGCAACCAGGACAAATTGCACATATTGTCAAAGAACATTTCGAACCAAAATAGGCCTTATCAGTCATCTTAGAACTCACGTCTCCATACTTTCAACCCCACTGGATGAAATGAATGGTCATCATCATTCTTGATGGGCAAACAACAAATGCCACTTGGCCAGCCCGGGTTCAGCTGAAGCTGCCGAAAAATCATCTTGTAGAAATGTCTTGCCATAGTGACCTATCCCTGAACACATAAACTCGAAAAGCCACCTGAACCCGTTAGTTAGACTGTTTTCAGCTATACCACTTCTGAATGATTACCGGAGATGGCAATGTTTACCTTGTCAGCAGCGGTTTTGTGTTACATTACAGCTCTGTTTCACAGTCAACTTGCGCGGGATAATACCGTTTCTTGTGTTTTCTTTTCTTCTATAAGTAGTTTGGCAAAGTAAATCCGCCTAAAAACAGTAGAAGTGTGTTACTATGATATATACTTCTTCTTGATTATATTCCCTAGAAGAATTTTATCAACACTGTATAGTACAGTTATAGACTGCTTTAGTTGAGTCAAGAACCGACATAACAGCACTCGAGACATACCCATAAGTGCAGTTTCCTCATCTGCAATCCAACTGTCAGTGAATGTAAGGTTACGTGATGTACGCGAAATACCACAGCAGAATTAGTCACTGCAGCTGGTAGGTACGCTGTCGTCTGTACAAACGTGTTATAATTGAGCCCAGAAATTAATCATCCTAGGGTAACCATCTGTAGACAATTCTGGATGCTGGGATTAATCGTCCTAACACATGTGGATGTAAGTTCTATAGTTGCCGAGTTCCTATGTTCATTTGACTTGTATAATTACTCAACTACAGCTGCCGTTGAGTAACTGAAAACTGCTGACCAAGTTATATGTAAAAGTGTTTGTAGTTAGATGTTATTAGTTTACATTTTGTTTTGCTTATGTGTGCCCGTGGATCTATTGATTAAACTTGTGGTGTTCCTTGAGTATAGCGTCATTGAAGGTCAATAGAAGTTCATAGGAAATACCAACTCAGGAAACATATTTCTGCCATGGCTAACTATGATAACAAACAGCCCGGAGGAACTGTGCACCTTCTAGCAGCCCAGGTGGCTGATATGAGTCTTCGGCCGACTCTTTCGTCACCTCCTGTGTTTTCATGCATAGTTACGGATTTCGACGTCACTGGTGTTAATCGTGGGTCGTCTGTGCAAGAGATAAACAGCAACAAAGTATCAGGGGTGAGTTAATGAATGTTGTTGTTGTTGTTGTTGATTGTGTTGATGTTACGGTGCTGATAAGTCGAATACTCTAGGTAGCCTAATAATATTTCATTGGCTGTGTTTGTTCGTTGATGTGGATCCAAAGAAGTAAGGTGTGAGTTGTCATGTTTGGAAACATGGGTGGGATACTATCCCTGGTTTCTGTGAGTGCTTGGCAGAAGATGGCGAAACAGTTGAATGGTTAATAAAGGAGAGAGCAATGTTCTAATATTGGTACTTTGTTTGGATTTATACGGTGTCAGTAACTATTCCTTGGCGTCCCCAGCAATGTTCTCACTACGCTGTGTATTGATATTAGCAAATGTTACCTAGTGAGCAACTTGCTTTACAATTTTGAATGAACTTACATTTCGCTACCGCGTAAATCATGTAAATAGCACCTTCGAGTTAAGCTAAAAGTGTGTGCGCTGATGACTAACTTTCTCTGCACCAGTGCACGATAACTCTGCATACACAGAGCATTGGAGTATAATTCGAAACTAGTAAAACGGAATAGCCTTCCTGCCACACACACATACACAAAAATATGACTGATTTTGGTTTCGTCCGAGTCTCCGAAATTTGTCATTGGATTTCCATTTGGGAATTCCGATATGGAGCGTCCAGCCATATGATGATATATGTTGCTGTTTACGGGAGGCCGTTGTCATTGGTACAGACTGGTTTGGTTTGTAAACGATCGCTTTCCTTGCACACGGATGTCCCCAAACGATATCTAGTCTCCTCTCGTGAAGCACACACGGAGATTTTTCAACACAGTGCACGAATTCCGTAGCAACGACGAGGAACTTAATATGTGTCGTCGAGCAGAATAACACATGCTGACATTTGCTTATCGTTTACAGAACGTTGCAATCAATCTCACCATGTTTTGGCTTTTTGTATTTATTGTCAAGTTTACGTTCAGTAGTTTGCCATTTCTTTCTGATCGATCGGCACTCATACCTTTGTATACAAACCAGCGCAATGCAGTCTGCTTCCAAATCGTCCGTAGCTGTGTTTCGAATGCGGAATGCGGCATTGCGAATTGCATTCATAACCCCTTCGTCACACAGTCGGCATGTAACAACACTGAGTAGTCGCGGCAGTCTGGAAATATGGTCCTTGGTTCATAACGCCTTCACAACGCAGACTGATATCAAGAAACTTAGTTAGTTAGAATTTCCTCTTGAGCATAAGGCGTCGCATAGGGCAGAAGTCGTGGCTCTCCATGTCCGGCGGTTCGCTGCTGCCTGTTGTAGATCCTGGATGTTCACTTGGCCGTTGAATGAGCCTTCTCTGATGATGGTTCTACGCAGGATATCAAGAAACTGCTTGGGAACAAATTACGGTTCCTTTTAAATGTTTTTTCTTTTTTTATTTGTGCAGACGACTAAATGTCTAATCCACTGCCTCAGGTTCTGAAGCGACTATACCTTCCTTTTTCTTATTTTTATGTGGATAATTTCAAACAGTCAGCACCATGAGACGAACCTGGTCTGCTTAAGTTAGCGGCGATGGTGTAACCTACTAAGATGTACTCCCCCTCCCAATGCCGAAAGCGTTACATAGAGCATGGAATTCGTACCTCCAACGACAACCCCTAGGTTTCTCCGAACACTATGCACTCCTGAACCCGACGATAATTTAGTCACACCCTAAGATACGAACGATAACCACAGGGATTACTATATGGCACATTACTAGGTAAAAGAGGATATGGTACACGATGAACAACATGTATAAAAAAATATATGCCAGACTGGGAAAAACTCCACGGTTTTCGGAGCACCAAGCAGGCGGCGTGACCACTTCCCCGCAGAGACTCGCACGCTTATCGGCGTGCCACATGATCATGGTTATTCCTTAAAGTTCAAAACGTTATTATTGTTAACCATTTTGTTGTAATTGATTTGTGAAATGTTACGTTAAGCTATTACTTTAATTAT
Source organism: Cepaea nemoralis (assembly GCA_014155875.1). NCBI lineage: Eukaryota > Metazoa > Mollusca > Gastropoda > Stylommatophora > Helicidae > Cepaea > Cepaea nemoralis. The sequence continues at coordinate 62,706 of JACEFZ010003814.1, forward strand.
ACCCAGATATGAATAATTATAGGAAGCTTTGAAATTAAGTGCTACAGAAGAGATATTCAAATGCATTGTACGAAAAGCAAACATACTGCATGCTGCTGTCGGTAGAGACTTCTTCGTCTTCGTTCCGGAAATAGGAGGGAGTTGAGGGAAATGAACGAGCTGGTAAACTTGTTGGCTCTGCACCCCTGCAGATGGTCAGCCCATGGATGGTACCGATGTTATTTATACACATCGGGAGATGAGAGTGGAGGACTATGATTCCAGTGAATCCACTTCATTGTCCAGGATGGCACTTCAGTAAAAACTGACATGGTCAGACACGAGTGACAGAGACATCGGGAGAGTGAGGGCCTCGTCACCCAACACAGAACTAGCCCTATTAGCTGCTGCATGCTGATGCATATGTGTGGGGAAGAGGGCGGGCGGTAGATCTCAACGCCTGAGGACTTGTCCGGAATGCAAGGATGATACCCCAACAGATAACTAACTAACTAACTAACTACTAACTAACTAACTAACTAACTAACTAACTAACTAACTAATTAACTAACTAATTAACTAACTAACTAACTAACTAACTAACAGACTAACTAACTAACTAACAGACTAACTAACTAACTAACAAACTAACTAACTAACTAACTAAATAACTAACTAACTAACAGACTAACTAACTAACTAACTAACTAACTAAATAACTAAATAACTAACTAACTAACTAACTAACTAACTAACTATAGTATGTCCCGCAAAGAATGCCTTCATTCACGATCAATTATTTTGAAAACTGTCTGTTGCATCTTTATGAAATTTTTCCAGCCGTCTTATATTTACCCCCACCCAAAGAATATGTCTTTGATAGGTCCAAAAATATTTTTAAAATACTCAGGTTATGGTCGACACTAGGAAGAAAGAAGTGCCACAATGTAATATTCAAGTAAATGGAAATATTCTTCAACAAGTGAATCGGTACAATTATCTTGGAACAGTCATAACATCTGATGGGAGATGCCTTAGAAGAGATTAGAACAAGAATCGCAATGGCGAAAGTACCTTTAGCAAGATGAAAAACATTCTGACCAATAAAAAGATGTCAATTGAAACGAGAAAAAGAGTGTTGAGGGGATACATAGAGCCTGTTCTTTTGTATGGATGTGAAACTTGGACAATGAGCAGTCAAGCTGACAACATCTGATGGCTGCAGAAATGTGGTTTCTGAGGAAAATGCAAAGAATACCATGGACAGACAGAAAAACCAATGACCAAGTACTACAGGAGACAAATGATCATCGTAAACTGATTAGAGAAATTAGACGTAGACAGTCAACAATTTTTGGACATGTTATGAGAAGACATGGATTGGAGAACTTGGTGACAAGATCGAGGGGAACAGACCAAGAGGAAGACCGAGAGGAAAATACCTGGATGGCTTGGCCACATTGTATGGATGAGACAGGAACACTGAGCTGATCCACGACACTGGTGATCGAGTGAAATGGCGAGTCATGACCGCCCACCCTTTCCGGCATGGCACATGATTGATTGATCGAGGTCCAAAAACAACTTAAATCATCGAAAGCGGCGACATTTCTTTGATGTCTTTCTGAAAAACTAGTGATTTCTCGCTAAAAAATGTATGTTTACAGTAATGAAAGCCCCGCCAATTCAGATGACACACAAGGCGTATCCGGATTCGTATGGGAGTGGGTGCAATGAAAGAAGTAGCTTAAAATCGACAGGGTCGGCTGCATTGCACCGGGTTTTTATCCCATATGGCTCAGTTTCTTTCCGCAGCGTGGAAAGCGTCGCACAAAGCGCGAACTCCGTACCTCCAGCGACGACCCTCGGGAGTCTCCGAAAAAATGCACTCGTGAAATGAAGGACGCGGCCCGGAATCGAACATACAACCTTCGGAGCCCGAGTCAGACGGCTTGACCACTTCACCACGGAGAATCCCGAGAGGGGTGCAATGTGTAATATTAGTAAAGACAGAGAATTTACAGAGGCATGGGGTAAATAATTTGTAAATTGACAGGAAAGTAGAAGGAATATATTTCTTACCTTATTTTTCATTTCCTTCTTGTTTCTTCAGCTGCTGGTTAATAATGTGTACACAAGTATTCGTGTTAGCTTTTTATATTGAGTTCGTGAAAGCTTCCAAATAGCTGTGCGTTAATGTGCGTATGGAGTGACCAGAAATGATACCGCAATTTAGTCATCATGTTTCCATTTTTAAGGATCTGTTCAGCTGTCTGTGTAGTTTGTTCACACGTACACATGGGTGACAGACCCGCTTTGAGTCTTCGTGAAAGATTGTCTACTCTGCTGTTTACCGTTCAGAGACGGAACATGATTACCTGTTTTGCACTATGAAAATAGTTGTCAGTGTCTCTGTAGTGGGCTTTCTTCTTAACGACCAAGATGTTGGTCCTCTTTTCATTGAAGTTTATAGATTGATTCGTATGCACGTGTGTTGTCCCCTAATTTGACAACGTGTTTGCTCTCACGTTTCTTGTTATGCCACAATATGTCAGTTTCCACCGCAATATTACTCTTCTGTTGGTATTCAATGCGTTTAGTGTGTGTGTGTGTGTGTGTTTTTTTTTTTTTCAATACAGTTGTTTGTCACCGCTGAGGGCTTGCGGAATTGAAAATTCATCACTGTGGAATACAAACTGTTGCCATTGACATTATGCTGATGTTGTAATGTTTAGGGCCTGCAATTCTTCTGAATATTTGTAGCAAAATATCCCAGTTGGTGTGCACGTGGATTAAGGTCTGCGATCTGCTCAGACCTTAATCTGTGTCGGACGATTCCAGTAGGTTGATGACTGCTCTCGGTTGCATAAAATTCAATCCATCCTTTCTCCAATAATCCTCTTCCTCTTTCAACACATGGTCCTCACATTTTTCCAGTAACTTTTATCAATATTTAATAGCGCGGACTGGATTAGTATCCTGACGTCAGACAATTTGAATATAGTATTGTCAGCTGCCACCTGTCCTTTAATTTTAGCCCACACAAGTTCTATAGGGTTAAAATGAGAATGGTACGGCGGAAGTCTCAAGCACCCATGACGATGCTCTTCTATCAACTTGTCGATTTGATATTTCTTGCTTTTTGGCGTCTGTTTTACAAGGGACAACAATTCTAGCTAGAAATACGTTTCTGGAAATGGTATGTTTTCCATTCGGAGTCATATCTTTATTGCTCCCTTTGTGCTCGATGCTGTAGGTATTTTGTCTTCTTGGGCAACAACATTGATATCATGCATTGTCCATAATTGGACACGACGGTCTATCTAGGGATGGAAGCACAGTATTCTCGAGCCAATCTCTAAATACATTACCATTCATCTTATTATGATAATCCCTATTGTCTGTATGCTTTGATACGAACACGAGCCCAGCATTCTGTTGTAAGCCATTATGCGTATTACCAGCATGGGCCATGACCAAAAGCTGTCCTATACTACTGGGCACATATCGCTTTATCTGTCCATCCACTGATTGCCATTCCTTATCACTTGTGTGGTGCGCATTGATCCACATTTCATCCAAACACACTATGCCATAATTTTCTTTGCGCATTTCCCTTATTTCACGTAGGTATCTGCTTCTCATGGCTCCTAAATGCGGTTGCTCGCAAAGATTATTTCTACCGCCCTTGTACTTTCAAATAGTGAAGATAATGTCCTTATAATTTTCCACAATATTTATTTGTATAGCTCTATGTTATTGTTCTTTCTTAACCAAACCCTAAGTTTTCTTACAGTCACTGTTTCTTTGGCATCCAGCATTTTTATAATGCTGGATAATCCTGGATATAAAATCCAAAATGTTTATAATTTTAGAAGTCTTCGTGGCCAAGTAGTCAGGCATTTTGACTCGGGCTCCAAAGGTCGTGGGTTCGATTCCGAACCGCATCCTTCGGTTCACGAGTTAAATTTTTCGGAGACTTCTGTGGCTCGTCGCTAGAGCTGCGGAGTTCGTGCTTTGTGCGATGCTTTCCGCGCTGCAGAAAGAGACCGAGCCATTTGGGATAGAACCCGGTACAATGAAGTCGACCCTGTCGTATATCAAGCGAAGTTTTAAAGCATTTTTATAATAGCTCGCCTTATGACATCTTTGTCAAAGCTGTCTACAATAATCTTTCTACCTACCGTTTTGTTATTGCGTGGTGGTTTAATTCCAGATTCTTGTACCCATCGACGAAATTACCGTTTACTCAAACCCAATGCATGCACTGTTCTTTTTTCGGAATTTGTAATAGTATAAAACAGTTTCCTGCGATCAGCTTCTTTACAAAAATATGTGTACAACTTCATAGCGATTCTTTGAAGTGTACAATTTCGCATTAAATCCCATTGAAACATATTCACACATTTCAATGTTAGCGATAAGTGGTATGATTTTTTTTTTTTAAACATATTAATCAGGTTTCATGAAATAACCCACATTTTGAGACACCTCTGAACAGACTTAGTTTAAACAACGCGGGGAGTTGACATAAGTCCAATCTCTTCAAAACACGTACAAAATTCAACATTGAGCGCTGATTGTCTGGCTACACTGTAATACATTTAAAATTATGAATTTCATCTCAGACCAGTAAATTATATACCGCATATAAACAAACTTTGCAATCTGCTGTAAAATCTCCAGAACAAAAAATTTTTTGTTGGGTGGATATAATGATAAGGTTATATACTAAATCTCATAATTTTCCCTCAGTTGGTTACTGAGATATTGATGTTTATATTGGGGCAAAAGAAAACACATACACTATAACTAACTAACTGACTAACTAACTAACAAACTAACTAAATAATTAACTAACTAAATAACTAACTAACTAACTAACTAACAGACTAAATAACTAACTAACTATCTGACAGACTAACTAACTAACTAACCAACTTAGTAACTAACTAAGTAACTAACTAACTAAGCAACTAACTAAGTAAGTAACTTACTAACTAACTAACTATCTAACTAACTGACTGACTGACTGACTAAATGTCTGACTGACTGACTGACTAACTAACTAACTAACTAACTATCTAACTAACTAACTAACTAACTAACTAAACTAACTAATTAACTTACAGATATATTCAACAAGACTTGACGAAGATATGTATAATGAAAATGGAGGATAAACAGATATTTTAGTCATGGACAAAGATAACTCTAAATGGGTAGAGAAGAAAAGGAATGGTACAACGTAGATGGATGCAAGATGTGATTTCTATTGTCACATAACAAAAGTAGATAAAGGACATATGGCTTATTACATAGAAACATTTCTAAAGAGTTTAAGGTGGTAGAGTTCTGCAGAGGACAAGCCACTTACAATCAGGTACCAGTTATGTGAAGAGTAAACCAGGAAGACGGTATATCCTGCTTTTACAGCTGGGTATAATTCAAAGTCGTTTCAAAGGTTGTTGGCTTATGTCAATACTCTCTTGTTACAATAATCGTTCCCTGTTCAGTATAACAGGCAGAGACCCTTTACACGGCTTGTAGAGTATTGGTTACATGGTGCTGGTCCCAGTTTTTGTGTTTAGAACAACCACCACACCAGACTTCTGATCTTCAGAAGCTGTTCTCCGAATGTTTCAACCTATTTACCTCCATGGCACTGTCTACTGGCGGCTACCTGTGTCATGGCTCCGGTGTATTTCTCCTGTTGTGGATTCGCTCCCTGCCTTCCAATTTCAAGACGATGTTGTAGTTATACATATCCTACAAAAACGTTGTGTGCCTGCCCATAAGTCATTCCGCCCTCGGGGAGGCCAAAGTCTACTGTGACCTGCCACAGTTAATATTGAACCTTTCTTCAGACGTGGGATCCAGCTCTATTTCCCGACCGTTTTACCTCTTTTGCCGCCACCGCATCGGTCGTTGGCCATGCACCGCTACACTTTAGTGCCGCTATGTCTTGCATTATATTTGAACAGCCGTAACGCGCAATTTATGGCAGTTTAAGATACGACTTTGTGAAGTAATTTTGTTTGGTTGGACAGTGTTTCCTGAGTGGTAATATTTTAGGTTGTGTGTATTGGTTCGAAATGTCAAGTTCGTATTTCTTATGAATTAAATCCACAGCACGTTACCGGAGACACAGTGACACGGCGACACAGTGACAGACAGACAGTCGAAGAGAAAAAGACAACGTGTGCAGAGAGAGAGAGAGAGAGAGAGAGAGAGAGAGAGAGAGAGGGAGAGAGAGAGAGAGAGAGAGAGAGAGAGAGAGAGAGACAGATAGATGGTGCTCTTGCTAGCTAGCATCTTCCTTATCCTGCCCTATTATATATTATAATTTAGGTTACAATTATAGACGAGTGCGTAATGTAACACGTGACTCTTGCCACTGTATACCATAAACAAGGTAAACGTATATTTGTTTCAAATCCCACTGCGATACCACTATAACTGTACAAACAGTGCTAACACTAAGAACACCCCATTTCTCTTGCATCATTGATACGAAGACAGCACTACAAATAAATCCACGAATAGCTTTGCACTACACTGTAAATGGGTCGTAGCACAGCAAATAACAACGTGCCAATCCACACCCGCCTAATCATATTTTAGGCAACATATTATGCTGACAAATAGGTCTGGTTTGAGGTCGTGTGTTTATAACGCAATGACCTGACATTGTGTGTGCTTCTAACGTTATTACTTCTACATAACTTCAAAAACTATCATTACAGAAGGTAATACTAACGCTAGTGTATGCCGGAAAGGTGTTTCAAGAATCAAGGCAAATAGAAGCCATTTTCCCGTGCAATTTCAATCAGAGAAAAACAGAGGGTAAAAAAAGTTGCTTGCACATGTAATATCCTTCCATGAGGCGGGGAAATATAGGTCGTCGATCTGTGCAATTGAGGCGTGCGTGGCTGCGAGATTTTTATGCGTTTGCACTTCCGGCTACCTGACCACGGGGTAGTAGGTTCATACGCTACGCCGATCAGTTGAACTTCAAAGTTCATTTCTCATTCAGACAGCAATGGCAAACTAATGAACGCAACATTTTCTAGTACATCAACCTGTTTCTTGGGGTTGATTGCTACATACTGCAGAGAACATGCGACATTTTTGGCAGCCCAGGCAATCTCAGTTGATTAGATGAGAGAATAAAGGGCGTTACAAAAGCATTCTTGTTTTAAGAGTCCATAAAGTAAAGGTCGTTTGTCCACTCAATCTCATTTCATGAATCAGTTAAATAAAGGTTGTTTGCCCACACAATCTATTGAATACGTTAAATAAAGGTCTCTTACCCACACAATCTCATTTCGTGAAGCAGTGAAATAAAGGTCGTTTGTCCAATAAATCTCATTTCATGATTCGGTGAAATAAAAGTCTTTTGTCCACACAATCTCGTTTCATGATTAGGTGAAGTAAAGCTCTTTTGTTCACACAATCTCATTTCACAAATCAGTAAAATAAAGGTCATTTGCCCACACAATCTTATTTCATTAAACAGTTAAATAAAGGTCGTTAGCCAACACAATCTCATTTCATGCATACTTTAAATAAAGGTCCTCTACCCACACAATCTCATTTCATGAATCAGTTACATAAAGGTCGTTTGTCGACGCAATCGCATTTCATGAATCAGTTAAATAAAGGTCGTTTGCCCAAACAATCTCATTTCCAGAGTTGGTGAAATAAAGGTCTTTTGCCCAAACATTCTTATTTCAAGAGCCGTTAAATAATAGTCGTTGACCCACACATCCTCATTTTAAGAATTGGTGAAATAAAAGGTGTTTGATCATACTTTCTCATTTCACAAGTCGGTGAAATAAAAATCGTTTACTCACACTTTCTCATTTCAAGACATAGTGAAATAAGGTAACTGACAACACAATCTGATTGCCTATGCAGTCTCGTGTCACAACCCTAGAAAACAAATGTCACTTGCCCAAGGATTCTGAGCACATTATTCGGATTTAGGATTTGTCATTCAAAACAATGTAATACAGTCGAGTCCACTTAAGTCGAACTCGGAGAACTAGAATTTCGCTTAAGTTGACGTTATTGGCTTGGTCCCGGCCAAGATCCTTCTTTATCTTTGTACACAAATTCCTGATAAGTCAAATTCGGTTAACTCGAATTTTCGGATTAGTCGAACATAAAAATGAATACCGACTTTATAAATGTCCACGTTTAAGTCGAACTGTTCATTTCACACCCCCCCCCCCCCCCCTCCGCCCCCCCCCCCTAAAAAAATTGTTTCGCGAAAGAATGTGTATTTTTAGTCAGCCCGGAGAACAATCTCGCACATAAGATATGTTGCTACATGTCAACAATGGCTGCTAGTGGACGGAAGCTTAAAACTTTGACTTTAAAAAGAAAGATTGAGCTGTTGGAAGAGGTTGAACATAGTGGGAAGAAGAAAGTGGATATGGCTAGAGAATTTGGTATTCCAACATCGACACTTTCCGGCATTTTAAAGCATAAAGACCGCTACAAACAATTGTTTTTCAATGTCACATCGACAGTGATAGGCAGAGAGCTAGAAGAACTGCTGCGTGCGATTTTGTTGATGCTACCCTTTTAAAATGGTTCACTGTGATTAGATTGGCAAGTGTACCAGTAAATGGGCCTTTACTTATTGCGAAAGCAGAAGAATCTGTACGTCTTGGAGGTCAGAGAGACTGGAATTGTAGTGCTGGCTGGTTGGATCGTTTCCAAAAACGACATTGCATCACTTACAAGAATGTGTATGAGAGAAACAGTCAGTCGACGAAGCAACGACTCACTCATGGATAGAAGACCTGCTTTAGCTAAATATAATTCTGCGAGCAGTGAGAGCAATGTTACTGACATTTCAGTGGGGCCATTACTTGCTAGATTGTATAAAGAGCTGAAGATTGATCCAGAGGAGTTTGTGAACATTGACAATGATGTTTCTACTAGTTCCACTCTTTCAAGCACTGATATTATAGGGCTATGTATGCCAGTCATTCAACCAACAGACCCTTCCAGCCCTGACTCTGATGATGAGGATGACTGTGGGCTGCAAGCACAACCTGTATCGCAGTCAGATATTTTGGCATTAATTGACAAAATTGACATTTACATGATGCAGAATGGATGTTCAGATGATGCAGTCTCACCATTTTTGCCTTTAAACAGGCAATGGGAAGACATTTTTCACAAATCATCGGTTTGCCTAAAAACTAAAGATGGCAAAATTATAATAGAAAAAGATCAGATTCTACATGCGTGGCAAAATTATGTGAAAGATCTTTATGATGATACAATGAGAAGAACAATATGATCATCGGAATAATAATGAAGGACCATCAATTTTGAAGATAGATGTTCAGAATGCTCTTAACCATATGAAAACTGGCAAGACCCCGGGTACTGATAACATCACAGTAGAAATGATCAATGCCTTAGAAGAATATGGAATTGACCAAGTCACCAGGCTGCTGATCGCAATATACGATACTGGGGATATACTTCCTGAATTATGTGATTCTATATTTATTGCAGTCCCGAAGAAATCAGGAGCCAGTCAACATAGAACAATTAGTATAATGAGCCACATCACAAAGATTCTTCTGAGAATTATCATGCAAAGAGTTAGGAAGAAAATACAACCCGAAATAGGGAAGAACAATGTGGGTTTGTAGAAGGCAAGGGCACAGTAAATGCTGTGTATATACTGAGAACAGTAATTGAGCGATCTATAGACGTAAACACAGATCCATATCTTTGCTTTATTGACTACACAAAGGCTTTCGATAAAGTGAGACATGTCGACATGAT
>JACEFZ010003814.1:77500-142634 GCA_014155875.1 Cepaea nemoralis
ACCCACTTTTAAAATGAGTCATTTATTTTTAATTTACTTACACTATATACCTAACACGCCCCAGGAATGGACTCCCGAAGCTTCAATAGGTTCTCCGATCTCCCCCATAAAAAATCCATGAGCGATCCATGTCTATCCGCTCCAGATCTGCAGTAAATCTATGAGAGATCCGTGTCTAACCGCGCCAGATCTGTGTATGGTTGATAATCTTGCTGCCCTTTGAGTGCTTTTCTATTCTCGCTATACTGATATTCACTCTGAAAGTTTGCATTCTAGTTATTGATGTGGGTTTATTCAATTGAAAGGCCAGATTTTAAATCGACCCTCAGAGGACATTCATAATGCCAGTTCGATCCATTAGTTTATATTCTGATATATAATGGCGGATTCAGGCTGGTTTTCCTATCTGGTAAGGCCTCGACCTGGTACATGTGGAGAATTACACAATAAAATACCAGAGTGGCTGTTTGGATATGCTTGCATAGAGGCGTCCTTTTGCGATAATATTATACCTGTTATCCTGATCATCATCGTTATTATCATCAGCATTCAATAGCTTGCCATGTTCAGAAATGTGTTCCATAACAGCCTTTACAAATGTCTCTCTATCATAAACCAGATGCCCAACCACTTTTGCTGTCATCTGTAAATTAACTACCATACATTCACATGCTTGGCTGGTGGGCCGGTGGTGCGAGGCTGCCATCGGAGGGTTTGCAGAGTTTCCGGCTTGGGTCAGGATGGCGGGACGTGTTTTCTTCTAGCTTGACTTAAGTCGGTTGATTGGCAGCTTGACAATCCGTCATCATAAAACTCGCCGTTGTTACAGAATCAGATTTCTGGCTCTAAATGTTAGCGCTACGCACACACATGGAGAGCCATGACTTCTGCCCTATGCGCCGCCTTAGGCCCAAGAGGAAAGACTAACACCAGGTGCATCAAAACGATGGCCTTCCTCGTCTCCGCTACCCCGGTACACCCTCCTCTACAGTTATAGTATTCAGAAATTCAGTTTCCTTAATCCGGCTCTGTGCCGAACGGGTTAAGGATGCAATTTGCAACCCCGCTTATCGCGTTGGAAACACAGCTGCGGGCTATTTGGAAGCAGATCGCCTTGCATTGGTTCCAATACAATGGTATGAGTGTCAGTGGATCAGAAATCAGTGGCAAACTACTTAACAAAAATTTGCACGGGAATCACGAACAGCCAAGCATGCTACGTCGCGTAAAGGATATGCAAGAAAAAATGGTTCAGTTCACAACCATAATATCTCATTCTTCTCAATTTTATTTATATTATAAATTAATCCTCTTTAATGTCGAGTTTCTCTTTAATAGGTATGTTTGTTCTTTTTCCGTCTAAATACTTATATTCAAAGGGGCTAATGTTCTTTTCAGTTTCTTCTTCTTCTTCTTCTTCTTCTTCTTCTTCTTCTTCTTCTTCTTCTTCTTCTTCTTCTTCTTCTTCTTCTTCTTCTTCTTCTTCTTCTTCTTCTTCTTCTTCTTCTTCTTCTTCTACTACTACTACTACTACTACTACTACTACTACTACTACTACTACTACTCCTTCTCTTTCTTCTTGCTCCACTTCAAAGGTACTTGTAATTTACATCAACAAGTCAAGGTCAAGAAGCCACTTGTAATTTACATCAACCCCAAGTCAAGGACGAGAAGTCAACATTTATGCTCATCTGACCGTTGTAGTGTTTGAATCCGCAAAGATAAAAATCACACACACACACACACTTACACACACACACACACACACACACACACACACACACACACAGAGCAGCGTCATCAGTTCTCTATAAAAGCTAGACATCGCCTTGAGTGTGCGTCCTTTCTCTGGGAGAACAAACTACATTTGTTGATTTATCGCCTAGGGTGTAAAGCAATTCGTAAGGTCTGCAAACATCCACATCAAGTTACAAGTGCCCCGCAGAATGCTAATTTGGCCTATTAAAAGAGTCTCGATCTGTGTTCACTTCCTGTTTCTCTTCTATTTCTTTGCCCAGATTTGTGTTTAAAATTGTGTGTCCTCTGTTGTCGTGGTCGGTGTCTGCCTATTCTACTAGGAATCATGTTACCCCTTACTGTTCTTTCCATACCACTGTGATGTTTATTGTTAACCATTACTGTTCTTTCCACACCACTGTGATGTTTGATGTTAACCATTACTGTTCTTTCCACACCACTGTGATGGTTGATGTTAACCATTACTGTTCTTTCCACACCACTGTGATGTTTATTGTTAACCATTACTGTTCTTTCCACCAGTGTGATGTTTGATGTTACCCATTACTGTTCTTTCCACACCACTGTGATGTTTATTGTTAACCATTACTGTTCTTTCCACACCAGTGCGATGTTTGATGTTACCCATTACTTTTCTCTCCATACCACTATGATGTTTGATGTTACCCATTACTATTCTTTCCACACCAATGAGATGTTTCATGTTAACCATTACTGTTCTGTCTACAACCACTGTGATGTTTGATGTTACCCATTACTATTCTTTCCACATCAATGTGATGTTTCATGTTACCCATTACTGTTATTTCTACAACCACTGTGATGTTTGATGTCACCCATTACTATTCTTTCCACATCAATGTGATGTTTCATGTTACCCATTACTGTTATTTCTACACCACTGTGATGTTTGATGTCACCCATTACTTTTCTCTCCACACCACTGTGATGTTTAATGTTACCGATTACTGTTCTTTTCACATCACTGTGATGTTTAATGCTAAAGAATACTGTTCTTTCTACACCGCTGTAATTTGTGATGTTACCCATTACTGTTCTTGCCACGTCCATGTGATGTTTGAAGTTACCCTTACTGTTCTTGCCACGCTCCTGTGATGTTTGATGTTACCCATTACTGTTCTTGCCACGCCCCTGTGATGTTTGATGTTACCCACTACTGTTCTTGTTACGCCCCTGTGATGTTTGATGTTACCCATTACTGTTCTTGCCACGCCCATGTGATGTTTGATGTTACCCATTACAGTTCTTGCCACGCCCCTGTGACTAAATTATTTTATTTCCAGACACATTTAATGTTTGTTCACCGGGTTTGAAATCAAGCGTAGCTCATACACATCCTACTATCTCTAGTGGTTGCCACTACTGGGTAGTGTAGTGTACCCGTGTTTTGCGTGTGGATTAGCTTTCACTATTACCAGCATCTCTCGCCATCAGGCGAAGCCACTCCGACTTCTGAGGCAATTGTAATGAACGTCTAAGAGTCAAGAAAGAGAAGTCAAAATGTTATTCCAACTGACTGGTGTAGGGGTTGAACACGCTAACACGGCATCAGTACACCGGATGTTAAGAACGGGTGCTGTTATTCATTCTGCCACGCTGACCTCTGCGCCTTGCCTAATGGTATAGATGTTCATGTCTCTCCGGAGAACTCGGTAGCTGGTTTTTTGAATCAATTCTATTGACGATATTTCTCCATGCCACCGACTGAGATCATCCTACTCCATTTCTCTTCAGTATGCTTATCTCTAGTCTCTTCGGATATTTCCAGTATCAAGATGTTCTCCGATGTTCTCCTGTCTACATCGGATATTTCCAGCTGTCAAGCTAATCTCCGATGTTCTCCGATCTACTACATATATTTCCAATTGTCACCATGTTCTTCAATGCCTCTCTTCATATTGTATAATCAAGAACACCATTTGTCTCGTTCTAAAAATTGCGTATGTCATATATTCATTATCCACTTCCAGGCAATCGTGTGTTATTGAAATCTGGCATTGTTTCATTAATAATGAAAATCAGCATAGACTCAGCAGATGCGGTATTTCATATAAACAGTCTCATCTCATCATCATCACGTCATCTTGTTCCTCTTGTACCTTACGGTGGCGAGGTGAAACATAAATAGGTGAAGAGTGCCAGGTTATAGGCTTCATATATTGAGATTCCTATGGACTCTGCTATTTCCTCTGTTCAAAGTGTAAATGTCAACCTTTTATGGGGTCTCATTTGATCTGTACATTGCTTACTGTGGTATACTGTCGGTTCGTCGCCTATTTGTATGGCCGAACCATTTCCCTTGATGTTTTCTTATAAAATCTAGTGCGCCTATAAACCCACTCTTTAGTCCTGATTTCATTATTTCTGATTTTCTCTCTTCTAGATGCGTTGAGTATTCTTCTAAATAACAGTATCTTATGTAGTAAGTCACTTTCATTAAGTGTCAGTAAAATAGTACTGAAATATTATGTCTAATGTTTAATTGTGTGAAAGTGAATCTTGGAATATGAATGAGCAAATAAGGAAGAACCTGGAAGGTAATGGGGATTTTGTTTCTGAGACGAATTTTGCGAATGTCTTTCTATTGTCAGGAAGTTGTATGGCCCACATTAGCCAAAGAGTGCCGATTGATTCGGCAAACATGAAACCATCACCATATACCGGACACATGTCGAGGCGTGGAAGATGGTCCTTTGTTTACTTTACGTATTTATTTTTTAAATAAAAGACACAATTAAAAATTGAACTGCAGTCTATATTGTAAACAGGAAATACAGATTATGGGACAATTTTAGTTATTTCAAAGTCAAAGATCAAGTTTTATTGAACAAATTTGAACACAGACAAAACACTAACACGGACAAACACTGAAAATAACAAATGTTATTTATGAATCAGAACCAGGAAAATAGAAAAGTATCTTATTAAATTGAAAAGGTAAAAACGGGTATTTCAAAATACCACTTAGATCAATAAAAATAATAGTAACACCCAGTTTTTAAGATTCGTAGAACTAATACACATGTATAACTAAGCGTCTACGTTATGAATCAGGCAGATTAAGGTAGCCATACTGAACGAATGGATACAGACCGAAACGCAAAATAAAGCAAATACTAAACGATCAAACGATAGACCTTTGTTTTCACTGGGTTAAGAACTGGGCACACAGGCCCGGCTGACATACTGCCCTTCTTATCTCTCCGCTCTCATACATTATGTGATTCATACATCTCTAATGAAGGTAATCTTACTAAGTTCATAGAAGACACAAGACCGTTGTGTGTTGTTGTGAGTTCGTGCCCAAACTGTTCGGAGTTCAGTAGGTAGACCAAGCAAAATAGCACAGGCTGCTGGGAATTCTTTCGTTTATCATCATCATCAGCATCATCATCATAATCATCATTATCATAATCATCATCATCAATATCATCATCATCATCATCATCATAATCATCATCATCATCATCATTACCATGTGTCCTGCCAAGCGGAGTAGGCGTGCATGCATCTCTTCATATCTCGGTGCCTGGTGTTCTGGATAAATCCATTGATGATATTCTTCCATGCCACCGTCCCAGTCCATTGAGCATCTCTCAGGTATGCCCCTGCTTCTTCTACTGCTGATCTGTCAAATTGGAACAATGTGTTCAAATGCCTCTATTCTCATTACATGAGATAAGAAAGATGTTTGTCTGTTTTTTATATGTATATATTCTGCTCTACTGTCTGTGGTCTTTTCCAGGAAATTATTGCTAGGTGGTTGCAAGCAAAACCATCCATTCTTTAGGGGGTTCATTGGATGGCCAGAGCAATATGTTCTCAGTTCTTAGGTTTACCTAGGTTTATATCTCCCTGACATATGCTGTTTCGTTTGTTTACTAGCTGTTCACAATTCGCTGTCATATTTTAGAACTGGTTGTCTGTACAAGATGCAAGAATTCTATTTCTAACTTCCAGCAAGGTACGGTATACAGCATCAATAATTTATTTTTATTAATTTGTAAAACAGCCGCTACTAGATGTGGAAGTAGACGGGAAACCACAACATCGTCTCCCCGAGTATTCAGTAATAAACACATTTCTAGTAAGATGCAGCAAGTAAAATGGGAAATAATGTGGTTAAATACGACCAGATAAAGTAAAGACTAATATAGGATGTGTTTTATCACCGGATCTCTGTTTCCTTCTTTAGCGAAGTAATAATTTTTAAGAAAAATATCAAAGAGAGGCCAGGAATATGAGCTACGTTACGCAGATGACACAGTATTCAAAGCTGAAAACGTAAACGATTTGCAACAACTGATGGGTACTGTAATAACTAAGAGTGCAATAATAGGAAAGCAAAAATACTGGCTATATCAAAGGAAAATACACCACGAAAATGTGATATTACAATAAAAGAAATAATATTTCACCAGTCAATCAATTAAAATACCATGGAACCATAATAACACTAGATGTAGAATAAGCTAGATTAGGAACAGAATATGACAAGCAAAGCTGCTTTTCAGAAGATGAAAAGTATCTGATGTAATATTTCACTCTAATTAAATTCCAAAATGAGATTATTGAAGTAATATACAGCCTGTTCTGTCGTGTGGCAGTTAATGTTGGATTATGAATGAACAAATTAGGAAAATCTTGAAGGCAAAGGCGATATGAATTATAAGAATAATCCAGGGATATCTGTGTCGGCCAGAGGAACTAATAACGATTGTCTGGTAAAGGC
Source organism: Cepaea nemoralis (assembly GCA_014155875.1). NCBI lineage: Eukaryota > Metazoa > Mollusca > Gastropoda > Stylommatophora > Helicidae > Cepaea > Cepaea nemoralis. The sequence continues at coordinate 84,012 of JACEFZ010003814.1, forward strand.
TAACGACAGTAGAACACTGTATACAACTATACCAATCAGCCAAAGATTGTTCTTTGGTTATATAATGAGAAGATAAGAAATGAAACATATCTCCACAACTTAACAATAAGCGGTGGAAGAGGAAAAGGCAAACCGAGAGAAACAATTCTGGGTTTGCCTAATAGCTTGGAGGAATAGCACCAAAATAACTGGCCACAACACTAAGGACGACATGGCACTTTGGCAGGGCACATGATGATTGTGCATTGTATATACATGTTCGATGCAGTAATAATATTTTCCATTCCTAGACTGACGTAGATTTTGAGTCACTTTATTAATGTTTTGATTTCTTTCATTGACATAAATTATTCCAGCTCTGAAATCAAGAAGTTGTACTAGTTGTGGTATGTCAGATTGCGTCAGACAACAAATTAAATTAATTTTTTTTTGTTTCGTCAATCAAGTCTGAAAGAATTATATTGCGTTTCAGCGACAATAGTAACATTCCCATAAAGATTGATGTTGATTTTGAGTAGCAATAGTAACATTCCCAATTCCATCCATTATCTTTGATTTACCAATCCCACATAACAGCCAGATATAGCGCCATGTACCCATATAGCTCTCCCAAATTCGCATTTCCCGTTGGTATTTCCTGTCAGACAGCCAATTATATTTATGTCATCTGCATTCTATAGCGCAGTGGCTCCCAAACGAGTACTGAAAGGCCCCGGTTAACTTCGGGGTTACGTTCTTGGAAAACGCTACTTTAAGTGAAACGACGTATAGCGAAACACAATTTCCTATAGAATTAAATTAAATGCAGTGTATTATGTAATGTTTATTTTGATGGTTGTTGATATTTATTCGCTAAATAGAAGTGGGTTGGAGGGCGAGTGGTAGAGTTATTGGGACGTAGAGGCATTAACCCAGGACTCGCTCCTAAACTATCATTAGCACTACTAGTACTGCTCTCACCCGCTTTCTTAGCTAGATATTCATAGAGAGACTTTGCTTTCTCGTGGATAGCCATCTTGCTCACAGGCATATTCCGTTGGTTCTGGTCTTCAACCCAGACGGCCAATAGTGCTTCTATGTTCTCCATAAGAGTACTTATAATACGAGTGATCTTGGAAGCACTCAAATTTTTAGCACCAACTTTGATTTTGCCAGCACCTGCATGAATTGTCCTTACCGTGGTTGGAAGTAAACCATGGACTTTACGGATATCAACAGACCGATCGCCAGCCTCAAAACGACGTAACACATCTAACTTCACCTAAACCAAAGGCTACTTTCCAACAGCTCTCAAAATCGCTAAGGTGTACCCTCTTCTTAAATCTGGTTCATTGAGCAATAGTCTCTCGAACAATTACAGACCCATTCCTTACTATCATCACTATCTAAACCACTAGAAAAACACATTCATAAAGTAACATTAAGTATTTAGTTCGCAACAAGCTTATTGTTGACAGTCAACCGAGATTTCGACCAAAATATTCCTGCCATACGGCCCTAACAAACATGATAAAAAAAATTGGCACCAGAATATAAACAACAACAGTCTATGTGGTGCTGTGTTTATTGATTTTAGGAAAGCATTTGATATGATAGACCATGCTATTTTAATTTATCAAAAACTAATGACAATGAAAATTGGCCCTAATGTGGTCACTCTAATAACATCTTTTCTGACAAACAGAAAGCAAGTAGTATCACACAATACATCTCTGTATCAAACCACTACCTTCAATACTGGATTACCGCAAGGCTATATTCTTGGCCTTCTATTATTTGCCATCTATAGTAACGATCTACATTTGCATCTTTCGTCGTCCTGCGATCTATTTGCAGACGACTGTACAGTGTATACAAACGCTGAAAGTTGTAATTTGCTGGAGTCGTCTTTGCAACAAGAATTTAAAAATGTAGTTAGGTGGAGCTATGTGAACCGTATGCAAATTAATATAACATCACTAATACAAAATCATTGCTATTAACAACTAGACAAAGACTTCAAACTCTAAATTCTCACATATCACTTCAACTTCACATCGATAACATGCCAGTAGAAAGTGTAATTGAGCACAAAACATTAGGCCTAATCATTGATAGAAACCTAACCTTTAATTCCCATGTTCAAGCGCTCGTTAAACAAACAGCGAAAAAAGTTTACCAACTCGCCATAATTAAAAGTTTCCTTGATGAGGACACAGGGAAAATATTCTATACTTCTCACATACAGATACATTTTCACTACTGCTCTACAATCTGGGACGGTTGTTCCAATTCAAGCACCACGCGACTTCATTCACTCCAGAAACGGGCCATGAGGTTAATTGAAAGCAAACATTTATCTTACAATCCTAACCTGCACAAACGCCTCCTGTTACAACCACTCCGCAAACGTCTGCTTTTCAATGAGGCCATACTAATTCACAAAATCCTACATCGGAATGCCCTAAATTACCTTTGGCCATTGTTTAAATATAATGCTAGACACAATGAACGATTAAATATACTACACATTCCGAAGCCTAGGATTGACTTATATAAAACAAGTTCAACTTACTCACAGCTGAACAGTGGAACAATCTTCCATAAGAAATCAAAGACATCACCAATCCCTATACATATAATCGCAAATTATTCGAACACCATCTCAGTACGGATTTCCTCCCCCCTTAATAATAATAATAATAATAATAATAATAATAATAATAATAATAATAATAATAATAATAATAATAATAATAATAATAATAATAATAATATAAATAATAATAATAATAATAATAATAATAATAATAATAAAATCCTAGTATAACAGCCAGCCCCCTTTTGGCAGATCAGTACTTTCCAAATAGCTAATAACAAGTGTCACATAATTATTTAATATTACCGAGTCATGTAGTATTAATGTTTGCATTGTGCCCATGCCTTTATAATGCATATATTTTATATCCTTGCTGTTCTCAGTTAGCCTTGAATGATGTGTGAATGAAATAATGTATGAAAGAGTGTGATGGAAGGGCAGAATGCTAGACGAACCTGCGTGCCCAATTCTTAACCCTTTGAAAATAAAGTATTTCTCTTAGTTCAAGAGTAACACTTTTCCTGGTTCTCTTACAACCATACACATTATCAACACTTACTGTGCGCTTTGAACTCACAATTATGGTTTATTACACGATAAAGTCCTGTAAAAACGCACTGCACAATATGTAAAATGGCGACGTTACGCAGCATAGCAACACAGGTGACGACTTTATGGCGGAACGTAGCAACGTAAAGTTAAGTTATGTCCCATTGTGACAACAACGTTATAGCGAAACGACGTAAACCGACGCGACATATAGCGGGGCCTTCCTGTAGTATGTAACATAATGAAACCGTGCAGTGCTCTCGTCACAGTCAATGCACAATTAATAAACACAGCGTTTACACATGCAAGCTGTGCTTTATCCATGGCATAGATGAAACCAACATCTTCTGTGATCATTGGGAGAGGGGTAATGCTCCCGTATGTATCTCGAAACATGATGAGCTCAAATCCAGTTGTGTTCAATATTTTCATAAGATTATGTGACAGAGCGGGCGTGTTAGGAAAGATGATAGGTAACTTCGCGGATAATGTCACAGCACGGTCGATGGTTTATCGTCTGCTAAGTGAGTGAAAGATTGCCCATCTATTCTTCCGTGCATTCAAGCCTTAAAATGTGACGGTCTTATCACATCACAGCACCATAACAGAAAGCTTCTTCGGGGCAAGAAATGAATTTAATTATGCATGGGAAATATAATGACGTCATGTACGGATACTACGTCGGCATCTCTTAATATCAAATAGATGTCTAACTTTCTCGGATAATGGCGATGATTAGGAGATAGGGTGTTCTTGTTCAGCTCGTTACACAATTCCTTGGCAGTTTGAAATCGTAAAACCTAAGCAATATACCAATCAAAATTAGTTACATATCCTGTACGGGACGTCACAATAAACCCAAGGATTAGGGGAGAAGGCACCATCTATTTATAAGCATATATTCAAAGGCAATCACACGCTTTGAACATTCACAGACAATCACACAGTTGAAACCACAAGTTCACCTTGTTCGAACATTCAAAGACAATCATGGGCTTGGAACAATCAAAGACAATAACACACTTGGAAAATTCCAAGTTTACAATTGTCTTTGAATGTTGAATAAATTTATATTGAGTATTCCAAGTGTGTCTTTGAATGTTCCAAGTGTGTAATTGTCTTTGAATGTTCCAGGTGTTTAATTGTCTTTACATTTTCTAGGTGTGTAAATGTCTTTGAATGTTCCAGGTGTTTGGCTGTGTTTGAATGTTCCAATCGTGTGATTGCCTGAATGTGTGTGTTCCACGAGTGTAAATGTCTTTGAATGTTCAATTAGTGTGATTGTCTTTCAATTTTCAATGCTGGTATTTATCTTTTAATACCCCAGTCACAACAGCTACCCGCAGCGAGGCACCCGGGTGACCTGTCATGAAGTTTTAGAATCACGTCAGTAGCGCGTGTGCGCCCATGGGAATTAATTAGCAGAAGTGAACTCCATAACAGTTCCTTATCCCCCCCCCCCCCCAATCCTCCCTCCCCTCCCCTGATTAAAAACGAAACAGAAGTATCCCACAGCAGTTTGTCTGCGATTGTAGCATTTGCAACTAAAAAGCTTGTCGGCAGATGGTGCATTTCCTACTGTCCTTAGAATGTCATAGTATCTATCCGTCCATCCATCCATCTCCCTCTGTGTCTGTCCATCCGTCTGTCTACCCATCCAGCTGACTATGGGTCTACTGATCCATTCATCCATCCATCCATCATTCCATCCATCCATCTATCTCTCCCCCCCCCCTCTGACAATGACGTGGGGGTTCAAATAGCTTGCTATTGTATGTGTACGGATTGTAAAAGCAATATTTAGGGGTGTAGGATGTCCACAGCGGAGATGCGGATTGTGCAAAAGCATGCATTTTTAGAAGGCACTAACACTGCAAGCCAGAAAGAGAGTACCGATATGTTATACAGAACCTGTTTTGTTGTATGAGTGTGAATCATAGAACGAGAATGAATGCATTAGATAAAGCTTCGAAGCAACGGAGTTGTCGTTCCAGTGACGAATGTTGCGAATACCGTGCACTACCAGAGTAACTAATAATGATTGCTTGGAAGAGGCTAATGAAACAACGAGTAGAATATTATATATAACGATTAGAAATAGACACGCGACATTCTTTAGTCGTGGGATTAGAAGAGCGAAACTGGAGACTATCTTGACAACTAGAAAAATCATTGGGAAAAAAGGCAGAGGCAGATCAAGAGAAATTGTGCTGGATGGACTCAGTATGGAGAAGACAAGACTCCCCAACCAAGCCCTCATATGGTTACCAGTAGAGAAAAGAAAACAGGGAAGACCAAGAGAGACCCTGGGTAGAACCATCATCAGAGAAGGCTCATTCAACGGCCACGTGAACATTCAGCATCTACAACAGGTAGCAGCGAACCGCCAGACATGGAGAGCCATGACTTCTGCCCTATGCGACGACTTAGGCTCAAGAGGAAAGTCGCTAACTAACTAACTAAAGAAGTGTTTCGAGGGAATATCATCAGCGGAATTAATCAAGGGCAAGGGCACCATGCAACGAGATCTGTACAAGGACATGAACACCCAAGCTATCTGGCGTGGCACATGATGATGACGATGTGAACGCTGTCACTGTGGCTTATGGACTAAACAGCTGCATTGTGAATCGATAACCCAGCATTTGTTTTGTCGTTTGTTTTTGAATTCCCTAGACTGTCAACTGACATAACATGAGACCGCGGCGGCCATCGGGTGGGAATGTCTGGGGAATCTTTGGGTCAGTAAAATAAGACGAGACATAAATACACAGATATTGGTTGGCACTCACCCAAGACCAAATAAACAAACAGAAATAAGTAATCGCAACCGTCATCAACTGCCATTTCCGTATTGACGGTCTTGTGTAATGAGTCTAGAATACTCTGTGTCCATCTTAATATTTGCACTCCAGCCGTTTTCATTTAATCAGTCGCTTGATCTGGTCTATACATGTGCAAATGGTCTTATTCTTGCTCGCTATGAAAGTTAGTCTTCTTCTTCTTCTTCTTCTTCTTCTTCTTCTTCTTCTTCTTCTTCTTCTTCTTCTTCTTCTTCTTCTTCTTCTTCTTCTTCTTCTTCTTCTTCTTCTGCGTGGGAATTGTGTCACACTTAGTTTTGCACCTCAAATGTCAGTGTACCGACTCTCCGACATGCATTTGATCAATGTTTGCTTCCTCTAGATAGATTCCAACTAAGGTTGCTGTTGTTGTTGTTGTTGTTGTTGTTGTTGTTGTTGTTGCTTTTTGTTTATCTAACAATACTGGCTACTTTATTTCTGATGGTCATCAAACGAGAGCTAATCGGACAGTTACATCAACCTAGCAATACTGGCTACGTTATTTCTGATGGTCATGATCCAGAGAGATAGTCAGGCCGTTACATCAACTCAATCATGACAACCACAACTACGTTTAACTGGGACATAATTATTCGCCTCAGAGTTGGGAATAACATACTGGATAAACACACCCCCATCGTTCGTCTCTCTCCTTCATCACTATACATGTGTGAACTAAGCAAATATGCAGCCGAACATGTCCTGCAGGATTGTCCTCTTACATCCACCTGAACATGTTCTGCGGGTTTGCCCTCTGTACATCCTGCTAATGAGTAACCATTTTATTATTTTACCTACTGCCGGCTATGTGGTGAAGAGATAACACACGCGATTTGCAATCCCGCGTTCGAAACACTGCTGCGGGTGATTTGGAAACAGATGGTTGGGTTTCATACAATGGTATGAGTGCCAGTCATTCAGAATGCAATGGCAAACTACTAAACGAAAACTTGCCGAGAAATCACAAACAGCCAAAAAATGCTAGGGTTGACTGTGGCATTGAAAATATGTTTATAAGTCGTTTCATGTTCTTTGCTATCTCGGTTATCTACTCATCTCTTCACCATTTATCAGTCTGAGGTTGTAATTAATTTCTGCCCGTTGCTCCTGTCTTTGATCGCACGTTTAACTTTGTCAGTTGACTAGACAGAGTAAGTGCCACTTTCTGAGCCGCTCTGTAGACCCAATGAGCTCGGAAAGTCTAGTAATCTTAAGTTGTTTGATTTCATCCTGTCAGTTCTTGGAGTGTACTGAATCTGCTTCTTTTAATGCCTTTCTTTACTATTACCGTCTTGAAGTGGAGATAGCGCACGCTTCTATGAACAGTTGTAACGCAGATCACTTATCATCTGATACGAAGATCACGCGGATAACATTATTAAAATCAAAATAGATAGTAGAGTTGTTCTTTACGGGATGTTGCAATCAACATAAGTAATTTTGAACCGACTGTGATTTACTAAGCAATTTTTTAAAGTCCAGTAGTTTGCCATTGGCGGTCTCCCTGCGAAGGAGTTAACGACTTTCTCCGTAATCCCGTATATCCATGTGAGGAAAACAGCTGCGCGAGATTCGGCAGCGGATCGCGTCGCGTTGGTTACTTACGGAGTCTGTGAGCCAGTCGATCAGAAAGCATTGGCAAACTACTGAGCATAATCTTACCAAGAACATCAACAGCAGCTGAAAAATGCTGATGTTGACTGCAACGTCCTGTTGCAGGGATATGCAACTTTAAAAAAAAAAGTTTGCCATTGATTTCTGAACTATAACCGGATATACCATGGAGATTAACGCCTGGCCGTCTACTTCCAGATCGTCTGCAGCTGACATCGATCTCTGGACTCGGTGTGTCGGTGAATTATGAACCGCGTTCAGCGGCCATAAGCCAAAGCGCCAGTTGGACTACATTATAATTATTCTAAGTACCACCTTCGGGATGAAGGGTCAGTGTGAAAGGGAACAGAAGAATGATCCTCTCACTCCAGCTATCTTTAGCACTAACCCACACATTCATAGTAACTGGTTTCACTCCATCAGAAACAACCGTGTAGGATGTCTTAGAACTTACAACACGAACTTCCGGTCAATATTTTCTGAACAGTTTCCTAGTATCTGTTGATTGACATGACCCAGTTAAACTTATCGATATTCAATTGCGGCCGTGGGGTTTCTTTGAGAATTTGAGCAGCTTATTATAATAACACTTTGTCGAATGGATTTATTTTTTTTAAAGGGGTTTCCAAAAGTAAGTATATGACTTCAATGCGCTAGGTTTTCTCCCTTGTAGTTTAGTCTATTTCCGCAGGACGGATTGCCGAAAGTGTCGCACAGGGCACAAAGTCCATAGCTCCGGCGACGACCCCCAGGAATCTCCGAGAAAACTGCATTCGTGGACGGAACGTAATTGTGATAATACTTCACATACCCACGTCAGATTCCTACTATGGAACTGTTTTTATTTACAGACGTGTGTAATGAGAAGCCAGTATCTATGGTAGATATTGCCAGTCTCGTGTAATGAGAAGCCAGTATCTATGGTAGATATTGCCAGTCTCGTGTAATGAGAAGCCAGTATCTGTGGTAGGTATTGCCAATCTCGTGTAATGAGAAGCCAGTATCTGTGGTAGATATTGCCAGTCGTGTGTAATACAAAGCCAGTATTTGTGGGCCGATTATACCAGTCGTGTGTAATAAAAAGCCAGTATTTGTGGCCGATTTTGCCAGTCGTGTGTAATAAAAAGCCAGTATTTGTGGCCGATTTTGCCAGTCGTGTGTAATACAAAGCCAGTATTTGTGGTCGGTAATGCCAGCCGTTTATAAAATGAGAGACCAGCTTTTGTGACCGATAATTCTGTTCAAACAGCTTGCTCGTTATTTTGTGATATTGCATGCCAACCCTGTTAACACATTTTATATACAAACATTTATACATGAAATAATTGTCATTATAATTTGAAAGCAGAGTACGAAAAGTCAAAAACTCAAAGACAAGTCAGCGCAAAGTACCTCAGGAATTTTGAGTTCCTTTAGGAATGCCACCATTCGAAATTGTGATTTCTGAAACAGGCGGCAGATAGTTTAGTTTAGTTTAGTCGTTGGATCAACATCACGGCACACGGTTTAACCCATAAGTGCTCCGTTTTCCTCCTAAGTCAAACCTGAGTCTGGAGAAACTCAGCTCAATGCACGAACTCCGTTGCATCGGCGAGGATCCTGAAATATTTTGGGTAGATTTTTAACTCGAAATTTTGCCCGAGCAGCGCCGTTAGGCTACTCTTTTTCGATTTCCAACTGCCAAGGGATTCTTTACGTGCGCAACAATACACACGGGCGTCCGATCTCACTACCCAGAGACCAGGGGAAATTTTAATTACTGGAAGTCCAGGTGAATGTTGTAAATAAATCCCGGTCCTCACCGGGGCCTGAACCCGGGACCTCCAGCACTCGAGGCGGACACCATACCTCGAGACCACTCAGCCCACTCAGGCGGCAGATGCCGCGACGCAGTGTATTCGGTAATGCTCTTATCTTGTTCTTTGCTGGATAATGTTATTCTTCACACAGCCGACATCTCAGATTTCTGCCAACTTTCTGTCAACGCATTAGGAAATGTTATATCAGCTGGAAGATAACTTCGTGAGAAACTTTCTCTTCTTCCAATGTATTAACCCCAGCAATGAGCCGGGGTGGAAAAGTGGTGTATGAATTGGCTTCCCAAAGCAGATGTCTTAGGGTTTCATTCCCAGTATCAGAATTGTTCCCCATCGTTGTTTATTTTTCGAATTTCCTCTCGTTCCTTGCATTTCTGCCTATTTAATGTATAGATATAACTGTTGGTTCACCTGGACAACCTCCACTTTTCCTCCTTTTGGTTTCATAAGGTCATCTGTGGGGTTGCGTGACTGACCTTTTGGACCTTCCCTGTACTTTCTTCGAATACCGTGTTCGTTTCAGCGGTTCTGCACTCATTTCCGGTATGTTCTCTTCTACCTACATACGAGATGATTGCTACACACACACACACACATGCACGCACGCACGCACACACGCACACAAACACACACACACACACACACACACACACATCGTGTCCATAACACTGTAGCCTTTTACTACAGATAAGTAACCTGTATATATAATTATATGTAGATTTGCTCATGTATTTTTATCAGTGTGGTAGAACAGTATGATCCCCATAGCTAATAACAATTCCAACATAGATAGTTAATATTCGTGACTAATGTATTGATTTTTGCACATTTCCCAAGATGTTATAATGCCTATTTTTATGTTGTTATTGTTCTCACTTTAGTTTAGTTTAGTCGACGGAACAGCATCAAGGCACACGGGTGTAACCCATAAGTGCTCCGTTCTACTCCTAATTCAAGCCTGAGTTCGGATAGTCTCAGCTCACGTCCCCCACCGGGGTTTGAACCCGGGACCTCCAGCACTCGAGGCGGATGCGGCACCTCGAGACCACTCAGACCCCCCCCCCCCCCACCCCTTGTTGTTCTCGGTTAGCCTTATAAGTAATGTATGGATGAAATATTGTATGGATGAAATATTGTATGGATGAAATATTGTATGAAAGAGGGTGAGTGATAGAAGGACATAGTTTTAGACGGGCTTGCGTGCCCAATTCTTATTCCTTTAAAACTAAAGTTTGTCCGTTCAGTGTATGTTTGTTGTTTGTATGCTGACGTTGGCTTGAGCTGCAACGTCATTTTGTCACACATTAATGTGTTCTAATAAAGCTCACCGATTCTCATTCTCGTTTTCGTTGATTCACTCATAGTTTTCCAAGATTTGACTTCTATTTTATTGCACGACCAGCATTCCGGTTAGTTTTCGAAGTATTGACTTCTATTTTATTGCACGACCACCACTCCTATGAGATGTTTCTCAGTATTGACTTCTATCTTATTGCACGAGCAGCACTCCTATGAGAGTTTCCCCAGTATTGACTTCCATTTGTTTGCACGAGCAGCACGCCTGTCACACGTCTTCTCTTGATGATAATATCAATGTTCTTGATGTTCTTTGCTTGTTATAGTCGTGTGATGGTCGTTGTCTAGGTAACGATACTCATGGTGTGTCAATGGAGATATCTGTCTTGCCATGTAACTCACCCCCGCAGTGCATATTCACCAGTCATGAAACAAGATTCAGTTGGCGCACATAATCCTTTATTACAGAAAATAATACAGACTCACGGAACATATGTATATATCCAGAAACAATGTAATCCATAGATTCTCAATATCCTCCTCACAATTTAACCACACACATCACTGGCTTCTCAAGCCTGCTTCATATCACATCCACAAGACAGGTAATCCAGCTACAATTCACGGCTGGATCTTCCACAATACAACCCACACATTGGGTTGGAGCCACTGCTCAACTATAGAACCCACTCTGGTTCAGGCCTGTCTTCACAACTCGGAGCATAACACAACCCCGTTGTCCGTGGACTACCAACTCCTTCGGTATCTCAAACTCAACTCTCTGAAACGACCTGCCCCGCAGTCAGTCTCCTCTCTCACTGACTTTTCAGTCTCTTCACTTCACAACACACACAACTCTCTTTCGACCCATCCCCCCCCCCCCCCCTGGGGATTTCCATTCATATCCGCCCCATTATTTCTGAGGGTTGATTGTTTTCCTGTAGCCAAGTCAGTCACTTTACTGTCTCCCACTCTCATCTCCATTCTTCCTCCTGCCCGGTCACTCAACTCAATGTCAGTGACCCAGGCTTATGTCATTACCCCCCTCTTAAAAGAAAACTTCGTTTTCAAATATTGGGATACTAAAACTTACTAAACATGTGACCCAGACATATAGCCTGGGTAGCCCTAAGTATGGCTGCACCTTACTCCAGCTACCACCCTAAATAATACACCAAATGCTCATAGTACACTCCTATATTCCTCACACATAAATACAACCATCTATCTTGTGTATCAATGCATGAACTAATACATCACATAATAATAATAATACATCATAGAAAAGCATTATACTTATGTACCCTCAGATCTCTTACTACTTCACGACCACACAATACTATTTGTGTTCCGACCCTATATCAGGTGGTTCTGTTCTTGCATCAACCCACCTCTGATTCCTGTCGATGCTGTGTCTACCTTTCATGTACCCATCACTCATGGTACCTCTACAATTACAAATTATCTGTTTGTTATCCCTAGCCCTGGGTCAGTACTGTCGCGACAACTCTTTTGACCTGACTCAACTTTCCTATCTGTATATTGCACCGTTACACTTGAGTCTCTGTTTAGTCTGAACTCTTTATTCAATCTTGGCCCATATACCTGGCACCTTGCTTTCTGCTGCATACGCCTTTTGCCTATGTGCCCTGCACATGCACTATCCTGAGCTGTTCTAGTATATCGGTCTCTATGTGCTAAAGGTCCTGCTCCTTGCCCACGTGCAGTTCTGCTATCTGAAAACCTGCGAGTGAGAACCTTGTTCTTCCTCTCGAAGCACCATCTACCTTTCTTTGACTGCCTAGGTTCTACTCTCCTACCCCCTTGGGAACATTTGTTCAGAGTAGTATCTTGTCTCTGGGAGCCACTAGCACTATATTTGAGATCCATTCTCATCTGCTCAGCTGTACTATCCTTGTCCTGAGTTCTTGTGTCTACTTCAAGTGCCTCTTCTACCTCAGCTATACTCTCTAATTTAGGTTCTCTTGTGGTAACTACCTCGTTACTGCTTACACTATATTTTCGGTCCCAATAAACTACTTCCTCTTCTGTACAATCTTTAACTCCTATAACATTTCCTATGATCAAATCAGCCACTGGTGAGTCCAAAACACATGCTGTCACTCTTCCAGTGATATATGGTGTTTTTACTGTTATTATGGCTACTGGGTAGAACTCTACTGTGCCGTTGAATGTTATGCATCTAATCTTTTTCCCTGTATAATCCGAGGGATCTATTAAACTTCTCCTCACTCCGATAGACGTACATCCGGAATCCCTAATTGTTAACGCTGGTCTATCATTGACAAATCCCTGATGCAGCTTCAGACTTCCTCCTTCATGCACTGCTGATCCTGCTTTTACTGTATGACCACATATTAGGACTGGCTGACTGTCTTTTTCAAAAAGAGGTTTGCACCCACTACAATCTTCATTGTTCAGCGTCTCAATTACTTGCGCTGCATTTGAGTGCTCTGTTTCTCTCATCCTACATTGATGGCTGATATGCCCATTCTTTCCACATTTGAAACAAGTCATCTCCCTTTTAGTGCTGTTCGTTGGTCCATCTGATGGTTGTGCATCACACTCTGCTGCCCTGTGTCTCCAGCTCCCACAATTCCAACATCCGGCATAATTTGGACGTCTCTGGAAGTTCCCTCTTCTATATGGGTACCGTCCTACTCTACCAACATTGTTTCCTCGGAAACCATTATCTTGAAGTTCTTGCTGCTCACCTTTCTGTGCTGAATCCACACTTTTCGCCCTTGGTCTGATGACTGGATTCTGGTCCTGTTTAGTGTACGCTGCACAGACTATTTCCTCACTCATTAGTTTCCCACTAGAACTGTTAGGATGTGCAGTCATATAGTTTTGCCCTAACTGAGACATTGTGTCTATGTCCTTTGGCTTCCGTTCCTCAAAGAACGCTACTAAATTAGAATTGCATGCAGATACAACCTTGTCTCTTAACATTAGATCTACTAATTTATTAAAATCTTTCCCTACTTCTGCAAGCTCCATCCATTTGTTAAATGCATTCTTTACAGTGTTAACAAAGTCTGTGAAATCTTGATTTGTCTCTGGCACTAACTGTCTAAACTTTGTTCTATATCCATGCTCAGTGAGTTGGAACTTTGTCAGCAAACGTTGACGTAAGATAGTGTAGTTGTTCCTTTCTTCTACAGGTAAATTGAACATGGTGTCTAGTGCCTTGCCCGTAAGAAGCTCCCCTAGTCTAATAGCATACTGGTCTTCGGGGATGCCTAACACTTTCGCTGATGCCTGATATCTGTCAAGATAAGCTTCAAGGTTGTCTCGGTCCGTAAAGTATGGCAGTTTTAATCTCTGTGACGACTGCGAAGGTCTTTTACTTTCCTCACTTTGACCCTTCGATGCAAATTCTAACTTTTTAATAGCAATTTCTGCTTCCATCTTAATCTTCTCTTTCTCAATTTCCACCTCATTTGTGTGTTTTAACTTTTCAAGTTCCATTTGTGTCTCTTCCTGTAGACGCTTGTTTTCCATTTCAGCTAACTTTACTTGTGTCTCTTTCTCTTCCTGTAGACGCTTGTTTTCCATTTCAGCTAACTTTACTTCCTGTAGGCGGTTGGCCTCGAGTTCTGCCTGTCTCTGTTCTCTTTCGGCTTGTCTCTGGTCTCTTTCAATCTGTTGTTGCTCTTTTGCTTCGGCATACTCTTGTAACTCTTTACCCTTCAGGCCTATTCGTTCACCTGCTTCAATATATTCCATTAAAGTAGGCATCTTGTACTTGTGGACACGTTGCTGTCTGTCAACCAACTATAAATGTGACGATTCTGCTGTTAGTCTTTGTGTCACTTCCCTAAGTACACCCACACTCCCTGTGTACGTCAATTCGTAGTGCTAAAATATCACTCTGTACTCACCCAGTCACTCTATAAGCACTAGGTAGTGAGGGGGAAGTATCACCTATACTCCCTTATATCTATATATCTATGACCAAAAGTTCATAAAGTCCCTGGAAATATTGTTAAACATACATATAAATACATATACAAACAAATGGATGATAACACTAAGTGATGACTATCCAACGCTAGACTTCACAAGCTGAGTACACGGAGACGATGATGACACAGAAATAAACCACAGTAACAACCACAAGCTTGTGTAGAGACACCCACAGTGCGCGTAACATGTAAACATAAATTGACCAAGACCACTAGACAGCAGAAATGACGAAAGATCACAATACAAAAATATATCCGAACACAACAAATATCATATATAACTATAACGAAAAGAAAGAGAGAAAGAAAAGGAATATATACTGAAAATATACACAGATATGACGTCAGACAACTCGGCTCTAGATATTGGTTAAGACTCTTTCAATGCCCCTGCACGATACGTCAACTCATTAACGTTTTTCTTACAAAAATATCGTAAGCACCAGAAGACTAATAAATTATTGTGCTGTATCCCGACTCTCGAGAAACACCCCAACAATTCCCTACTCTTGACAAACACTGGACCACATACAAATAATTGCGTGACACCCGACAACAATAAATATGACGATGGGAGCAAACAATAAAAAATAATAATGTGTAACTGGTTGGCCGACAAATATGGGCCTATTACTCCGTCGCCAAAAGTTCTTTTTATTCAGTCACAAAAGTTTTTGTTCGTTTTAATAGTTATTCGCAATCCGCTGGAAATGTCTACGACACTAGATTTCAAACCGACTTGTTGTTTTGTTGAGTGGTTCCTGAATTCACGTGGTGATTAAAAGTTCCAACTGTCGGAAACGTTGACGGTAATAATAATTATCCAAAGTGTTCTTTCGATATGTTGTTACTCTCGTTGCGGAGATGGCGTTTCGCTGTATCATTAATGTTATGGATTTCCGTTATCCCACAAGATTCACCAAAAAGAAAAGAAGAATGGCAGCCAATGTTCAGCGCTTTAAATTTGGATATATAGATCCTTATTGGCAAAGAAATACGACAATGGTTGCGATGACGATAAGTTAAAACTGTTTGCTCATAACAGAATAATGATGACAAAGGCTTGAACAAAGACGAAACAGTAAATCTGGCTTCACACAAAACGCCTTGTTTTGTTCATTCACAATGAGTCAGCTTGACCACCATAGGTCGTGGAAATTCCCGAGTATCTTTCCTCCTTCCACCCCCAACTCACAATGTCACCTCAATTTCTCTTTATCACTCTCAGTGAAAAATTCCTCCGTAAAAACAGTTTTCACACAAACTTGACAGCCCAACCCGGCTGCTATATTAACTTCGTGGAAAATCACACTTTCCACTGCTGCCCTAGCACGGCTGTGGTAGGGGTTAACGTAACTTTCCCCTCGTACCTGGACGCTGGTGTCTCCACCCGTCCTATTTACTGCGTCGAAAAACCTTGACCAGTAAACTTGCTACAACACAGTGCGCTTGCCTCCAGCACACACACACACACACACCTGTCAATTATCTTTGGTTCCCAATCTTTCATCGCCGCGTCTGCTGGTTTCAGTCCTCCTGTCTGGTACCAAATTTACCTGTCACCGTAATGGACTCTCCCGGTTAGTCTGTATGGCGTGTCTTTATCACCCCCTCTCGCTTCAGCGATATGGTTGGTTCCAATTCACCTGTAGTGGACTTGACGTGAACTGCTGTAGCCAGTTCCCGCACGGAGAAAAACTCAGTGTTTATACGGTGGACACACTCCGCTGTCCACCCTCTCTCCGCGAAGAGCCCACAAACATCTCAGAATGACAACACTGTCTATAATGTTCTTAATTGGACGTAGCCCTCAGATACTCCTTACTAAGTGACGAGCGCCCAGATGTCACACGTCTTCTCTTGATGATAATATCAATGTTCTTGATGTTCTTTGCTTGTTATAGTCGTGTGATGGTCGTTGTCTAGGTAACGATACTCATGGTGTGTCAATGGAGATATCTGTCTTGCCATGTAACTCACCCCCGCAGTGCATATTCACCAGTCATGAAACAAGATTCAGTTGGCGCACATAATCCTTTATTACAGAAAATAATACAGACTCACGGAACATATGTATATATCCAGAAACAATGTAATCCATAGATTCTCAATATCCTCCTCACAATTTAACCACACACATCACTGGCTTCTCAAGCCTGCTTCATATCACATCCACAAGACAGGTAATCCAGCTACAATTCACGGCTGGATCTTCCACAATACAACCCACACATTGGGTTGGAGCCACTGCTCAACTATAGAACCCACTCTGGTTCAGGCCTGTCTTCACAACTCGGAGCATAACACAACCCCGTTGTCCGTGGACTACCAACTCCTTCGGTATCTCAAACTCAACTCTCTGAAACGACCTGCCCCGCAGTCAGTCTCCTCTCTCACTGACTTTTCAGTCTCTTCACTTCACAACACACACAACTCTCTTTCGACCCATCCCCCCCTGGGGATTTCCACTCATATCCGCCCCATTATTTCTGAGGGTTGATTGTTTTCCTGTAGCCAAGTCAGTCACTTTACTGTCTCCCACTCTCATCTCCATTCTTCCTCCTGCCCGGTCACTCAACTCAATGTCAGTGACCCAGGCTTATGTCAACGCCTATGAGAGTTTTCTCAGTATTTACTTCCATTTGTTTGCACGAGCAGCACTCCTATGAGAGTTTCCCCAGTATTGACTTCCATTTGTTTGCACGAGCAGCACGCCTATGAGAGTTTTCTCAGTATAGACTTCTATTTTATCGCACGAGCAGCACTCCTATGAGAGGTGTCCCAGTATTGACTTCTATGTTATTGCACAAGCAGCATTTATATGAGAGGATTACCAGTATTGACTTCTATTTTATTGCACGAGCAACATTCCTATGAGAGTTTTCTCAGGATTGGCGTCCATGTGTTTGCAAGAGACGTATTCTTATGAGAGTTTTCTCATGATTGGCGTCCATTTGTTTGCACGAGCAGCATTCCTATGAGAGTCTTCTCAGTTTGTTTGCACGAGTAGCATTCCTATGGGAGTTTTCTCAGTTTGTTTGCACAAGTAGCATTCCTATGGGAGTTTTCTCAGGATTGGCGTCCATTTGTTTGCACGAGCAGCATTCTTATGAGAGTTTTCCCAGTATTTTCTATTCTGTTGATGCATATTTCCGATGCTGTGACAGACCCATTGTTTCGAGACTAAGTAACGCTTAGTTATAAAAATAGGGAGCTAACACCATATATTGAATAAAACATCAAGACGCGAGGAAGTGCCCAAAATAATAACTGTCAATGGATGCTGTGGTCAGTTAGTTAGATAGTTAGTCGACAGATCATCCTCATTGCACAACGAACCATTCAGTCCATAAGTGCTCGGATCCCCTCCTCAGCAAATCCCGCAGCCTCTCGCGGCTAACGACACCAGTTTTGTGCTGGTTTATCAATCTTCTTTGGCTTCCTGCGTAGTATTCTTGTTTGGATACACTTCTTTTAATTTGCTGTTCTCGCAGTCTGACCAACGTTGTAGATTCGCAATCATCACTTGGTTCTTGCAAAAGTCTTACTTCTCATAGTGCATTCAGAATATCAGCCTGATCCATGGCGCGTCCGTCCTCCAAATTAGCCATACCTGCGAGCTTGTCAGCCCGCTCATGTCCTTGTACTCCCGCATGCCCTGGTACGAAGATGAAACTAATCTTTGCCAGCCGAGACCGCTCCAGAGACAGCAACCACTCTCTTCTGATCCACCAAGTCTTTATCCTCTTGAATGTGCTTATTGAATCGCTAAGGACACATGCCAGAGTGAATGTCGGTGTATTGAGCCATGCTAATGCTTTACTTACTGCCATGACTTCCATAGTCAGGCTACTTGTGGTCTCAACAAAAGCACCAGAGTCCTCCTTCACAATTCTCCCTCCGGTCAGCGCCGTAAAAGCCCATGAGCTTCTCACATGTCGGACGACCGACCTATCTGTATAAATGACAGCATCACCGTCTAACGAAGCTATGGTCATCATCACGAATGTCCGTTCACCTTCTAGAGAGTTTTCTGGTTTTTCTACTAGAATATTTAAAAATAAGGTCGAGTCTGTAGACAAGTCGCCGTTTTTCTCTCAATTACAATCGGGCAAGTACGAGGGTCGTTTAGAAAGTAATGCACTACATCGTTTTTCTCAGATAATAATGAAGATAGAAGCATGTAATTTTGTACACTTTAAATATGACATGTGCCGATTATCAGCACCAAATAGCAACCCAATGAGGCAATTAATATGGCTGCATTAAACCGTTGAATTGGAGTGTGTTAGCAAGTTGTGTTACAAGTAGCGAAGTGTGGTAGAATTTCTCGTGGCACAGAAGGAAACTGTTGTGAACACACAGGCGTCGATATGATGTGTATGGAAGTTTTGCAGTCGACAAGAGTATAGTCAGTTGCTGGGTTCAAAGAATCAAAGAATTGTTAAGTGGAGATCCGGAGCTGCTTGATCGGCCGAGCTGTTGACGTCCTGTCTTAGCCACCAACGCATGCATGTTAAAATGAGCTGAGGGCATTATTCTTATGGTAGGCGAATCACTATTCAATAATTGGTTTTACAACTGTCAGTCAGCAATGGTAGTGCAAATGCAGTTATAAAAATTCTCCGATTTTCTAAGGTATGCGCTAATGGGTTCCTCGAAGTTTCACAAATGACCACCGATTGCAAAGAAAAGCAATTTCTTCTGAATTGTTGGAGCCTTTCAACGCTTATGGAGAGAACTTTTGGCTAAGATTGTCACAGGTGACGAAACCAGGGCATATCATTTCGAACCTGAGACAAAAAGATAGACAATGGAGTGGCATTATTCGCAATCACCACAATGAAAGAAATTCAAAACAACTCCCTCAGCTGGAAAAAGCTATGATCACGGTCTTTTTTAACATTAAAGGTGTTCTTTTCTTCTGGATTATATGCCAAGATGAGAGACAATTAATTCGCAAGCTCACATTAAGACATAAAAAAACAAACAATTCAATCAACATTTTCGCAGAATTCGGCCACTCAAGAATCCAGCAGACCTGCTTCTCCTTCACGACAACGCGCGCCCTCACACAAGTAACCATCTGGCAACATGGGAAGCAATCACCAAATTGGGTTGGACTGTACCATCCTATAGTCCCGATTTGACACGCTCTGATTTTCAACTATTTGGTCCACTTAAAGATGCACTCCGTGGAACACGATTTAAAGATCATAATGGCGTGATTCATGCAGCGAAGAAATGGCTGCAAGATCAAGACAAAATCTGGTACAGGCAAAGAATACTTGCATTTGTTACACGCTGGCATTAAGCCGTACAAGTTTAAGTTTGCTGATTAATACCTTTGTTTAAATGTCATATGCACGTATATTGTGTATAAATTTAAAGATTTAACAAAAAAAATAAAACAGCTCCTGAGAAAAAAAAAAGATGTGGTGCATTAATTTATGAACGCAATTATGAAGCCTCGATCTTTTCATTAAAATTATAAAAGATATTTCCATGGATTCCACCGTGGAAGGAACGGAAATGTTAGATCTGTGTTCTTACCTCAATAGTGCATTTAACGTCGTTTTTATCCCACAGTTACAGATGCGCAGGATGCAGAGATAATGAAGTGTCTGGTTCATTATTTACACAATGCAATTCTTCTTCTCACCTCCACGTCAGTGACTTTGGGCAGACACCATTATGTGGCAAATGCTAGACTGTAGTACATTCTGCGCAGACACTAGTCTGTGGGAAACCATGGGCAGATACTTATCTGTTGGTCATCCGGGGCAGATATTAATATGTTGGTCATCTTCGGCAGATACTAATCTAGCTAAGGAAGGAAGGGTCGATAATCTTCTCCGCTGGGATGAAGCGAGTCGAGTAATGCAAACGTCACGCTGCAAGGATGCTAGATAATAGCGGCAACATGCAATCATGACTGATGGCATTCATCGCCTATATCTTGCTTGTGAAGCCTAAATATCTGCTCGGAATGTGGAGTTTTCATGCCCACTCGTGATTGTCCACAACATCACAAAATCAGTGATGTTCATATAGTAAAAGAGGTAGCATTTCAAATCGGGTTTTACAACTGCAACACCGAAACTTGTAAATGTTTAGATTGATACTTTTGGAAAACAATTCTACTGATCGCTCCGCCTGGCGAAGTCAAATATCTGCTGGCAAAGCAACATTGGAAATATTAAGAATCGAGGAAGTCACTTGGAGTTCTGGCACATTTAAATCAAACGTCAAGATACTTTCGTCTGATTGCAAACACATTAATGTCAGAGTAATACAGAACATTGAGACACTTAACATTGAGTTGCTTAATCAAGGAAAGTGTGTTTTTCGTGAAATGTGATTAATATTCAGAAGTTATACTGTAATAAAGAACAAATATTGCTTAACATTTCACTCATCCCAAAATCCACTGACGTCGTGATATTAATCCCCAAGGAATTACACCATATAACAAGTGAAGGTTAGAAATTAATCATCTCAGAAAGGAGTGGCAAGCTGTCAAGATGACTGGTGAAGATTATAATTGTCCATTAATTGGGAAAATTCTTGTCCTATCATTCTTGTTTCTTTTGATGTCAGAAATGTGTCTTCCGGGTGTGCTAGTGTTAAATTCATCTTTACTGTTCCATCATATCATCCCAACTTCCCACTATAACAGAAGTTAAGTGTGCTATAAATGAGCTTGCATCTGGCAAGGCTCCAGGTAAGGATGGGATTCCAATAGAGGTAATCAGGAGTGGGCAAGACACACTCGCTCTACAGATCCACCAGCTAATAGAGCTATGCTGGCGAGAAGGACAAGTCCCACAGGATTTCAAAGATTCAAACATCATAACGCTGTACAAGAACAAGGGAGATCGGAGCGACTGTAACAACTATAGGGGTATCTCACTTCTGTGCATTGTTGGGAAAGTATTTGCCAGAATTGTCCTGCACAGACTTCAAGTCCTGGGAGATCAAGTCTACCCCGAATCACAGTGCGGCTTCCGTCAGAACCGGTCTACCATTGATATCATATTCTCATTGCGACAGATGCAAGAAAAATTCCGGGAACAAAATCAGCCACTGTTTATTGCCTTCATCGACCTCACAAAGGCATTCTATTTGGTCAGTCGTGAGGGTCTGTTCAAAGCACTAAAGAAGATTGGCTGCCCACCAACTCTTCTGTCCATTGTGGAATCGGTCCACACAGGCATGAAGGGTATAATCAAGTTTGATGGCTCAACTTCAGAAGAGTTTTAAATCAAGAGTGGAGTTAAGCAAGGTTGTGTACTAGCTCCCACCCTCTTTGGAATATACTTTTCACTTCTACTGAAATATGCCTTTCGTGATCAGGATGACGGTATATACATTCACTCACGCTCAGATGGTGGCCTCTATAATGCTCAGAGATTGAAGGCCAAGACCAAAATTAGCAGGGTACTAATCAGAGAGTTGCTTTTTGCGGATGATGCTGCGATTACAACCCACTCTGAGGAAGAATTACAACATCTACTATCTGCATTCTCCAATGCTTGTTCTGAATTTGGTTTAACAATTAACAAAAAGAAGACACAGATTATGTCACAAGGTGCACATGGTGTACCATCAATCTTTATTGACGACGCCGAACTGGAGATAGTAGACCATTTTACATATCTAGGATCAGAGGTAAATAGCAAATTATCCCTCGATCAGGAAATCAACATCTGGATAGGCAAGGCAGCAACAACAATGAACATGTTAGCAAAAAGAGTCTGGGAGAACAGGAAGCTTACTGCCAAAACAAAAGTCCTCGTCTACCAAGCCTGTGTCCTTAGTACTCTTCTTTATGGCAGTGAAACCTGGACAACTTACTCACGCCAAGAGAAACGTTTAAACAGCTTTCATATGCGGAGTCTGCGAAGAATACTTGGTATTAAGTGGCAAGACAAAACCACAAATACTGAAGTATTGGAAAGATCAGGTTGTGTGACGGTGTATTCCATGCTCAGTCTTCGTAGACTTAGGTGGATAGGACACGTTAGGAGGATGGATGATGGTAGAATACCAAAGGACATCTTTTTTGGTGAATTACAGACGGGTAGGAGATCTCAGGGTCGGCCTCTACTACGATACAAAGATGTGTGCAAGCGGGACATGATTGATACAGGCATTGATAATGCACATTGGGAGCACATCGCCGCTGAACGTGTTGCATGGAGGGCAACTATCAGAAATGGAATAAAGACAAAGGAGAAAATGATTGCAGATAAAGCACACACAGAGCGTGAGAGACGTAAGATGGTGCAAAATGGTGGAAGTGACCACGTTTTCACATGCACCTACTGTGGGCAAACATTTGCAGCAAGAATTGGCCTTACCAGCCACACTCGCCACCGCCATGGATCGTAGTTATTAAGCCTTTTTGAAGCACAATGTACCAAACTATCGTCTGTCAAGACGGAAAGGTGCCAATGTATGAATGAATATCATCCCAGAATGAATGCCCAATCCTCATTACAAGACTACCGTAGGAGTCGACCTCCTACATTATGTCTCGAGTATGTCCTTTTCTTTTCTCTTCCGGTCACTCCTAGGCGAGATCCTCGTGGTCACAAGGGATTTGTATTGTTCTATTTTCCCTTGTTATGGCAGGGGAGAAACTTGTGATGTGGTATCACAACTAATGGACATTTCTCTAAATCTCGGATTGATAGATGGCGAAACATACAAACTCAGGTCCAAAGGTCGTCATATCTGGACCATACCTGGACATGAAGAAGACGACATACTCAAAAAGCAAGGTGGTAAACCAGCTCAGTCTGATGTAATAGATATAATCTATGATGAGACCAAGAGATTGAACGTTATGACACAGAAGGCTGAAGTCCCACATGTTTAATACACTTAACAAAGAGGGTACCGATCAATGTAACTGTGGAACTAGTAAACTGACAGCTAAATATTTATTGCAGAAAGTCCACATTTGTAGAGTAGAACAAAGATAACTAATTTTGGCCTACACCGGCTTCTTTTGAGGACAAACTCAATGGAGACGTCAGCAAGCTCACGTTGATTGCTGCTTTCTTATGTATTTATGCATACTGGTGTGTGAAGAAGAAGAAGAAGAAGAAGAAGAAGAAGAAGAAGAAGAAGAAGAAGAAGAAGAAGAAGAAGAAGAAGAAGAAGAAGAAGAAGAAGAAGAAGAAGAAGAAGCAAATAGGAAGAAGAATTGACATACGACAGTATGGTCCTCTTTATGCATAGATAGATACACACCAACAATAACACATGTTGAAATAAGGATAACATAGTTGTACTCATGTTATTGCAGTATCTTT
The DNA here is from genome assembly GCA_014155875.1 of Cepaea nemoralis. Classification (NCBI taxonomy): domain Eukaryota; kingdom Metazoa; phylum Mollusca; class Gastropoda; order Stylommatophora; family Helicidae; genus Cepaea; species Cepaea nemoralis. The sequence goes on from JACEFZ010003814.1 coordinate 108,018, forward strand.
CAATATAGAATAACCGCTGCCACCACACAAACGTGATATTGTTCTACAGACTTCCTAATTTAGCGTGCGCGGATTTCTAAATTAGGCCCAGCGTGAGACGGTGCACGCTGGCGAGCTGGGTAATTGCTATTTCGGCAGTTCCAACACACACAAGTCGCTTTCTACAAGAAAACAAAGATAGTCCGAAAGGAATTATCGCATATTATTTTCTGTATTGATAGGTCTGTCTCCATAGTAATGCATTTGTTGGCTGAGTGGTCTAGAGGTATGGTGTCCGCCTCGAGTGCTGGAGGTCCCGGGTTCAAGTCCCGGTGAGAGCCGGGATTTTTTCACTTTGACTGCTAGTAATAACATTTCCCCTGGTCTCTTGGTAGTGAGATCGGACGCCCGTGTGTATTGTTGCGCATATAAAACATCCCTTGGCAGTTGAAAATCGTGTGTCGTGATGTTGATCCGTCGACTAAACTAAACGAAACGAGTATTTATTTGTTTAGGGCAGAGGTTCCCAAACCACGGCCCGCGGGCCACTTGTGGCCCGCCAGCTGTTAGTAAGTGGCGCGCGAGGCCTCGTTATTTAATGTAGCGGTAACATATTTTAATAATTTCAACAAAAAAATGCACCCTGAGCGCCACGTCAGCGTGTGGTAATTTACTCTCTTCGTGGTTGTTATGTTCAGATATTATCGAATGCGCCTGTTCAGTTCGCAACCTTCAGCTTGATCATATGATTTCATTCTGGCGACTATTGTCAGTCCAACAATTTGAACACTTGCGTTCATTCGCCCAGAGATACATTTGTCGTTTTGGTTCGACTTACAGATGCGAGCAGTCATTTTCCACAATGGCTGTTATAAAAAAACAAGCAACGTTCCAGACTCACCGACAGTAGCTTAGTTGCACTTATGACTTTGGGCACGACATATTTGTACCCAGACATTGATAAACTGGCATCTTAACTTAAGTAACTGGTTATGAAGAACAGTTACAATTGTAAATTAATTACATTAATAGCGATTTTAGAAACTGATTAGAAATTTATTGTTAAATGAATTTCTGATTTTAAACCCAAAAAATGACCGCAGTATAGTACTAACACTGACTGCCTTTAAGGTTTTAGAATTTTGTTGACGAAAGTTAAGAAATGTAAGAATGATATTGCACGACTTTTATAATTTTATAACGTTGTGGCCCGCTTAACTACCGAAAATAGTAGAAATGGCCCTCTGCTTGAAAAGCTTGGGAACCACTGGTTTAGGGGGACTAACCATTAATGAGGTACACAATTATCCCCCTTAGAAATTGCATTATCATCTTCATCCTCAACACCAACATCATTCTGTTTATTCTGTACGGAGCGATATCTCGATTATATTCGTCTATGCAATAAGTCTTCGCTACCAACAGAATGGTCTGTCTTTCTGTTCCAGAGATTTTCAATATCTTTGCTTTCCATTTCATTTGGAATACTGTTTCTCATGGGACAGTTGTTTTAATAAGCGCCCAGTTGCTTTCCTTACACGACTGTGTCACTTTGAGAGTCTTTTTAGTTAACTAGTTTTCTGGTAGTTAATTCCTTTCATCTCATCTACATGGTTTTAATTATTTCAGTCGCAAATGCATTACTTTAGCTATTTATGTCCCGACCACATTATTGTAACTATTTCTGCCACAACCATAGTACAATAACTAATTATGTTCCAACCACATTACTTTAACTATGTATTTCCCAGTCACATTACTTCAACTACTAGATTCATGACCTCTCCACGTTTTTTAACCATGCATATCCCTGTCACATTATTTTATCTATTTATTTCCTAGCCACATTACTTTAACTTTTCATGTTCCGGCCACATTACTTTGTCTATTCATGTCCCAAATACATTACCTTAACTATTCATCTCCCAGCCACTTTACTTTAACTATTCATGTCCCCGTTTACCCGTTTAGCCTCCCGTGAAGGTTACGTGAAGCTATGGGTGCAGGTGGTGGATGAGGTTGAAGAGCAGCCGGCAGATAGTTGTGGGTTATGGTCTAAAGTTTCACGACGGTAGGCAGAGGATCTCTTTTTTGAGGAGACAATTGCTACGGTCATTGACCAGTATGGTCACTGCTAAGAAGGAAAGCAGTGGCAAACTACCTTCTTCACAGATGCCAAGAACATTATGTTTTCCGATCTCATCGACATTCAAAGAAACAGCGTAAATCAGTCAAAAATATTTTAGGCATGTTATGAGAAGAAATGAATTGGAGAACTTGGTGCCGACTGGCAAGATAGAAGGGGGAGACTAAAGAGAAACCAAGAATTAAATACCTGGATGGCTTGGCCACGTGGCATGGTCGAGACAGAAACACGGAGCTGATCCACGACTCTGGTGATCGAGTGAGATGACAAAACATGACCGCCCACGCTTATCGGCATGGCACATGATGGATGGATTCATGTCCCAGCCACATTACTTGAACTATTCGTGTCCCAGCCACATTACTTTACATATTCATGTCCCAAGTACATTACCTTAACTATTCATCTCCCAGCCACATTACCTTAACTATTCATCTCCCAGCCACATTACCTTAACTATTCATCTCCCAGCTTTATCTACTCATGTCCCAAATACATTACTTTACATATTCATTTTTACTTTAATCTACTTTTACTTTTCATCTACTTTAACTATTAATTTCCCAACCACATTACTTTACCTGTTATGCTCCAGCCATATTACCTTAACTGTTATGCCCCAGTCACATTACCTTAACTGTTTATGCCCCAGTCCCATGTGTCTACACCGATTGTGTTCAACATCAGAAACTTAAGGATATCATGAGACACTGAGTACCCGGCACATTTCATCCCCTCACGTGAAACATTGTATCTATGACAACAGCCATGTCACGTATTTGGTGAAACACAATACTGATTTAGGTGCAACGGGGAGTGAGGCAGGATTACATAACGTGGGGGTTATAACGGCACTAGATATAATTAGAAAACGACAATTTGAATGGTTCGGCCATATGATTAGGCTACCAGGTTACAGTATATCACAACAGCAATTATGTACAGGCCAAAGGGAATCATATAAATGATGGACAGAGGGAATAACAGAGTCCATGGGAATCTCGATACGGGAAGCCTATAACCGGACACTTTCTCACTGTTTATGCTTCACCTCGACACCACAATATACAAGAGGAACAAGATGAGATGAGATGGGATGAGAAGAGACGAGATGAGATAAAGCATTATCTACCCATACCTGATCATATACGCAGAAAATATTATTATTGCCTGTGGTGTCATGACCCCTCGTCGCCAACCACAGCAAGCTTTTGTAGTTGCGCAGCAATATAATATCAACACCGAGAGATCGATTGCTTTGTCCGCCAGACAAGACAAATCAAGACACCAAAAAATAGAAGTGAGTGCTGGAGAAAATTATCCTAAGTAAAAGAAACATGAATGAGATAGCGAATGACAGAAAATAGAGGGACGCAGTGTTATGGCATTCGGCGTGACATTTTCATCCATGCTAATTGTGTGTAACGTGACCGAGTTACTTTGTGTCTTGAAGAGTCTTCTAGGAAAGGTCGCATGGTCTTTCTCAAAATGACGATAACTTTTAACTGTTCGCGTTGAGAAGGTAACAGGCAGTAACAGGTAAGTTATTGGTTTGGCGATATAAACAAGCACAATCACAACACAATATTTCCATCTGGTGGGGGTTGGGTAGGGGGGACGGGGTTGGGGTGGGGGTAACTCGAGTATAGAACCGTTGGAATAGAGACTCGAGTATAGAACTATCGGAAAGGAGACTGGAGTATAGAACTGTTGGAATGGGGACTCGAGTATAGAACTGTTGGAATGGGGACTAGAATATAGAACTGTCGGAATGGAGACTCGAGTATAGAACTGTCGGACTGGAGACTCGAGTATAGAACTGTTGGAATGGAGACTAGAATATAGAACTGTCGGAATGGAGACTCGAGTATAGAACTGTTGGAATTCATTCATTCAGTAGCATGTCCTTTGCAGAACCTGGCTCCCATAACAACCTTCCGGAAAACCTCTCGATCATAAGCAAGATGTCCCGCGTCCGATACACCCATCTGGAGATCATCCGCCACATCCTGCACCCATCTTCTCTTTGGCCTTCCTCTTCCTCTCTTCCCAGGCATATACCCCTCCATTATTGTTCTCTCCAAACTTTCGTGACGTTTCAAGTGACCAAAATATTTCAATTTTCTTTGTTTAATCGTCTTTAATAGCCAACCTTCTTCAATATTCAACACTTGAAGTATGGATGCATTTGTTCTTTTCTTTACCCAAGATATTCTTAGAACTCGTCTATAACATTTATATTCAAAGGCGTTTATGTGCTGTTCAGCTTGTTTAGTAAGTGTCCATGTCTCACAGGCGTATGTTGCAATGGGAAAGATGCATGCTCTTAAAAATCTAATTTTTGTAGTTCTATCTGTCCCACTCCATAATTTATTCAGCTGTTTTAGTCTTTGAAGAGCAATTGATAGTCGCCGTTTAATTTCTTTCATTGTGTCACCGTTGTTGGTAATCAATGAACCAAGATATTCAAAATTGTCCACTACCGCCAATTTTTCCCCATTAATGTATATTTCTTTCTCCATAGTAGTTTTATCTGTATGCATTATCTTTGTTTTTGCTATGTTAAGATATAAGTTGTGATTTTCACTATTCAATTGGGTTGAAGCTATTAGGTTTTCTATGCCATTCTGTGTTGTGGATAGTAATACTGTATCATCAGCATATCGAATCTCCGGTATGTCATGACCGCCGAATATTTAGGGCATCATATAGCTCCCTGTTTATATCATCTCTTACATTTCTCATTATATTTTCGGCGTACAGGTTAAACAAATAGGGTGACAGCACGCAGCCCTGACGGACTCCTTGCTTGATGTCAAACCAATCTGATGCCTCGCCATCTATTCTAACTGCTGCTTGTTGGTCTAGATAGAGCATTTTATGAGTTGTACTACATGTGATGGAAAGCCCATATTCCTCATGATTTCCCAAAGTTTCTGATGTTGTACAAAGTCAAATGCTTTTGAATAATCCAAAAAACATGATAATAGGTTTACATTAAATTCTCTGCACTTCTCTATTATTAAACGCATGTTGAATATGTGATCTCTTGTTCCTCTTCCTTGTCTAAATCCAGCTTGAAACACGTTATGCTCTTCTTCCATTTTCTTACGAAGTCTTGCCATTATGACTTTTAGTAGAATTTTACTTGCATGACTGATCAGGGCAACAGTTCTATAGTTGGTGCATAATTTCAGGTTGCCCTTTTTTGGTATTGGAATGAAGATAGTTCTCTTCCAATCTTTTGGTCATATACCATATTTCCAAATCTTTGTACATAATGCATGATATATGTGTATGCTTTCTTCTGCTCCCGCTTTAGTTAGTTCAGCTGGTATCTCATCACATCCAGGTGATTTACCATTCTTCAGGTTCTTTATAGCCCAAGCAATTTCATCTAATGAGGGTTCAGGTTCTGTCTCTGCTGCCATTGGTTCATGTATCTCATTCATATCCTCACTGTCACTCATATCATACATTCTACTGCAGTACTCCCGCCATCTTTCTAGAATTTGTCTAGATTCTTTTAACGTATTTCCCATCTTGTCACAGATAACATTCAATTGAGGTTGAACATTTCTTGTCAATAACTTCATTTCTTTGAACATTTCATAATCTCTTCCAGTCTTATGATATTTCTCTATTCTGGTACAGCAATCTTGTATATATTGATTTGTGTCCTTTCTTGTGTTCTTTCTTATTTCTCGAGTTAAAGATTTATACTTCATCCTGCTGTTATCGGATTTACCTCCTTTCTGTTTAAGTTCCCTTCGTTGTTTTATTAATTCTAATGTGTCTGATGTAATCCATGGCTTAAGTTGCTTTTTCTTGGTCGGAATTAAATCTTTGGCTGCAGTTATCAAGATATCTCTAACTTGTACTGCCAGTTCATCAGGTATCATTTCTTCTTGTACAGACATCAAGACACCAAAGCGATTCCTAACTTCTACAGTGTATGCATCCGGTATTTTTGTGAGATCAAAACGAAGTGGCCTTGGTCCTCGGATAAGCTTTTTGAGTTTTAATTTCAGATCTGCTTCTAATAACTGATGATCTGTATCATAGTCTGCACTATGTAGGCATTTTGCAGATGTTATGCTTGATCTCCATCTTCTTTGTATTAAAATATAATCTATCTGATTTTTGGTAATATTGTCTGGAGACTTCCACGTGAAGAGTCTTCTTGGATGTTGTTTAAAAAAGCGTGTTGGCTATCGTTAACTAGAATATAGAACTGTCGGAATGGAGACTCGACTATAGAACTGTCGGACTGGAGTCACGAGTATAGAATTGTTGGAATGGGGACTCGAGTTTAACACTGTTGGACTGGGGACTCGAGTATAGAACTGTTGGAATGAGGAATCGAGTATAGAATTGCTGGAATTGGGACTCGAGTATAGAACTATTGGAGTGGAGGATCGAATACAACTGTTGGAATGATGGGTCAAGTGTAGAACTGTTGGAGTTGAGGGACGAGTATAGAGCTGTTAAAGTGTAGGGTCGAGTATAGAATTGTTGGAGTGGGGCATCGAGTATGGGAATTTGGACGTGGGGAATCAAATACATAACTTTTGGAGTGAGAAATCAAGTTTACAACTCTTTGAGTGGGTGATGGAGTATAGAACGTTTGGAATGGAGAATCTAGTCTAGAACTTCTGGGGTTTGAAATCGAGTACAAAACTGATGGAATAGGTAATTGAGTATAGCACTGTTAGAATAGGGCATCGAATACGTAAATGTTGGAGTAAATGATCGAGTATGGAACTTTTGAAGTGGGGGACATTGAGTACAGAACTGATCGTACGGACAGCACCCAAGAGTAATTTCATGGAGTTACTAACCATCTGGCAACATAAATCCACGTCCATCCACTTCGGCGTCGAGAAGCCAGACTTTTATGGCAATATCCCGAATACAGTGACTGGGAATCTTTGTCATAAATCATCCTCATAAAGTCTTTTAAAAAGTCTTAAAAGTCAAAAGGATCGACTTTATTGCGCCGGGTATAATCCCATATAGCTCGGCCTCTTTCCGCTTGACGACTGCCGAAAGCGTTGCACAAAGCACGAACTCCGTAGCTCCTGCGACGATCCCCAGGAGTCTCAGAGATAAATTCACTCGTGAACTGAAAAAAATAGCCCGGAATCGAACCCACAACCTTCGGAGCGCGAGACAGACGGCTTGAATACTTCGCCACGGAGACTCCCTCGTGTGTTGGTATCGCTGACACAGAAAAATCACAAAGGTCCCATTTCAAGAAAGATTTTGACTGAAAACTAAGAAATTAATGTTGACAGGAGACTTTCTAGGCCGGAGACTTTCATTATAACAAGGAATTGACCGCAAATGAAACCCTACCTCAAAAATTAGGTTTTTCCAACTGTTGGGAAAAGAGTGTTCGCTGACAGCCCGACACCCTATCTTCCTGTGTTAGGTGATACTAATAGTTTATATCATTTTAATAATAAGTTACTTTACGGACATTCTCTGACAGTATACTCACACATCTTATATATAAATTAAGATGTGTGTGGATATGTATGTCTGTATGTCTGTATGTCCTTTATACGTTCGCGAACGGCCCATCCGATTGAGATGAAATTTTCTACACGCCTTCCTTTCATTCCAGCGCTGCCAACTGTCGTATTTTTTTTTCTTCTTCCTCCTCCTCCCTCCTCCCATTCCCAAAATACGTATGTAAATATATGATGATGATGATGAAAGAATCCCCGAACCAAAACGCTAGGGAAAGGGAAGAAAATGACGTGACTACACAGAATCGTCACACGGCAATCATCATCATCATCAAGTGCCGTGCCGGCTGGCGTAGGCGTTCAACTCTGCTGCTGATATATATGCCTCCATGCCACGGCAATATCAATAACAATTCATCTTTTTATGTGTAAGGAAGTTATCTACAGTCGTGTAGAAGGGAAGAACAATCAATGGAAGGACCGAAATCACAGAACCTAGACGAGTATGAATTCGGAATGGCGAACTCCCTCCTCCTCTCTTCTCCTCCTGCCTCTACCTCCTCCCTCCTCCTCCCTCTACCTCCTCCTCCTCCCTCCTCCTCTTCCTCCTCCCTCTACCTCCTCCCCCTCCTCCCTCTCCTCTCCCTCTCCTTCTCCCTCTTCCTCTCCCCTCCTCCTCCATCCTCCTCCCTCCTACTCCCTCCGCCTCCTCCCTCCTCCTCCCTCTACCTCCTCCCTCCTCCTCCCTCTACCTCCTCCCCCTCCTCCCTCTCCCTCCTCCTTCTCCCCTCCCTTCTCCCTCCTCCTCCCTCTCCTCCTCCTTCTCCTCATCCCTCCTACTCCCTTCTCCTCCTCCCTCTCCTCCTCCTCCTCCTCCTCCCTTTCCTCCCTCTACCTCCTCCCTCTACCTCCTCCTCCCTCCTCCTCCTCTCCTTCCTCCACATCCCTCTTCCTCCTCCTCCCTCCTCATCATTCCTCCTCCTCCTCCCCCTCCTCCTTCTCCCTCCTCCTTCTACCTCTTCCTCCCTCCTCCTTCTCCCTCCACCTCCTCCCTCTTCCTCCCTCTCCTCCTCCTCCTCCTCCCCCACCTGCGTTCTCCTCCTCCCTCCTCCCTCCTCCTCCTTTCTCCTCCTCCCTCCCCTCCTCTTCCTCCTCCTCCTCACCCTCCTCCCCTCCTCCTCCTCCTCCTTCACCCTCCTCCCTCCTCCCTCCTCCTCCTTCCTCCTCCTCCCTCCTCCTCCCTCCTCATCCCTCTCCTCCTCCTCCCTCCTCCTCCTCCTCCTCCCTCCTCCTTCTCCCCTTTCCCCCTCCTTCTCTTAATCCCTCCTCCTCCCTCCTCCTCCCTCCTATTCCTCCCTACTCCTCCTCCTCCCTCCTCCTCCTCTCTCCGCCTATCTCTTCCTCCCTCCTCCTCCCTCCTCCACTCTCTTCCTCCTCCCTCCTCCTCCCTCTTCCTCCTCCTCCTCCTCCTACCTCCTCGCCTCCTCTTCCTTCCTCCTTCGCCCTCCTCCTCCCTTCTCCTCCCTTCTCCTCCTCCCCCTCCTACCCTCCCTCCTCCCCTCATCCCTCCTCCTCCCTCCTCCTTCTTCCTCCTCCTCCTCCCTCCTCCCCCTCCTCCTTCCTCCTCCTCCCTCTCCTCCTCATCCCTCCTCCTCCTTTCTCCTCCTCCCTCCTCCTCCTCCCTCTACCTCCTCCCTCCTCCTCCCTTCACATTCCTCCTCCTCCCTCTTCCTCCTCCTCCCTCCTCCTCATCCCTCCTCCTCCTCCTCCTCCTCCTCTCCTCCTCCTCTCTCCTCCTCCTCCCTCTACCTCCTCCCTCCTCCTCCATTCTCCTCCTCCTCCCTCTACCTCCTCCTCCCTTCACATTCCTCCTCCTCCCTCTTCCTCCCTCCGCATCCTCCTTCTCCTCTCCCTCCTCCCCCTCCTCCTCCTCCCTCTACCTCCCTTCCATTCCTCCTCCTCCCTCTTCCTCCCTCCTCACTCATCCTCGTTCCTCCTCCTTCTCCTCCTTCTCCTTCTCTCTCTCCTCTTCAATCCCTCTTCCTTCTTCTCCCTCCGCATCCTCCCTCCTCCTCACTCTACCTCCTCCTCCTCCCTCCTCCTCCTCCTGCGTTCTCCTCCTCTCCTCTCTTCTCCCTCCCCTCCCTCTTGCCCTCCTTCTCCTCCCTCCTCCTTCTCCCGTCTTCTTCTGTCTCCTCCCTCGTCACTCCCTCTGTCCTGCTCCCTCCGTCCTCCTAGTCTCTCCTCCTCCTCTCTCTCCTCCCTCCTCTCTCTCCTTCCTCCTCCCTCCTCCTCGCTGCGTTCTCCTCCTCCCTCCTTCTCCCTCGTCTGTCCTCCTCCCCCTCCTCCTCCACCCTACTCCTCCCTCCTCTTCCTAATCCCTCCTCCTCCCTCCTATTCCTCCCTATTCCTCCTGTCTCCTCCTCCCTCCTCTTCCCTCCTCCACCTCCCTCTTCCTCCTCCCTCCTCCATTTACCCAAGACAGACAGACAGACAGATAGTCGGGAACGGGATCTACTTATATGATTTAAATGAGATGCTCTCCACCATGGGCTGGGCCGGGTCAGACAGACAGACAGACAGATAGATAGACAGACAGACAGACAGACAGTCTGGAACGGGAACTTATATGACTACTTATATGAATTAAATGAGATGCTCCCCATCAGGGTCTGGGCGAAGCCGGGCCGGGTCAGGCAGACAGACAGACAGACAGATTGTCGGTAACGGGAACGAGAACTTATATGACTACTTATATGAATTAAATGAGATGCTCCCCACCAGGGTCTGGGCGAAGCCGGGCCGGGTCAGCTAGTAATACATAAATTAACTTTAACCAGACTTGTGAAAGGTTTCAAAAACAATATCTATTGAATCAAATTACAACAGTGGTGTAGTGAAATTATATATATATATATATATATATATATATATATATATATATATATATATATATATATATATATATATATATATATATATATATATATATATATTAGGGACGTAAATTTGAAACCCGCTCCAAAGGCTTTATTACAATAGCATGAGTGAAACATTAACAGTTGTGGTAGAATTTTTAAAAAAAACATTCACCTTGAATGAATTATGCACCATGGGTTGGTCAGAAAAAGTCGCTGTAGACATTCAGGCAAGTATCCCATTGCTTAGGTAGGCGGTGAATGTCGTCCGCAAACAAGGGTTAAGGTTGCTCACTGAACCAAGTGTTTACCGCATTCATTACGTCTGCTGCATCTGTGTGAAATCGTTGCCCCTTGAGAGCCTTTTTAGATGTGCGAACAAATGAAAATCGCATGGTGACAGATCAGGACTACAGGTTGGATGTTGCAGAATTTCCCACTTCTTCCTTGCTAATGCTTCTTGCACAATATTTACGACATAAATCACACCGCGAGAAAGCATGCCAGGTCGTTTAGTCTTGATGGCCTTTTGCAGCTTGTCTAGTGTTTGCAAGTAGTGGGTAGAGTTGATGTTGACACCAGGTTCTTTAAAGTCGGCCAACAATATCCCTTCATATTCATGAAATGCTCTCACCATAACCTTATCAGCGGAAACATGTAACTTGAATTTTTTGGCTTTTAGTGATCCAACATTCTTCCATTGCATGCTCCCTCTTTTGCTGCTCGGCTCAGAGTGGTGACACCATGATTCATCACCTGCCACTATGTGGAAAAGAAATGCATCACCCTCCACTCTGTACCGCAGCAAATGATTCAAACACCATCCCATGCGTTCTTCTTTTTGGTGGTTGGTCAACATCCGTGGTACCCACTGTAAACACACCTTCCGATATTGCAGGTTCTTACGAACGACCTTTTGAATTATTCCAATTGACACATCAAATTCTTTCGCTAGCGAGATATGCTTCGACAACGGTTCATCTGTACTGCTGCATCAATTTTGGCGATGGTTTGTTTTCCTGTTGCAACAATATGCGCTTTACCCGTCGTGAACTGACGTCCTTTCCGAAACATTCGTGCCCAGTCTGTCACTGTTGTCGTCGAAACGCATTTGTTACCGTACGCTGCCTGCATTCTTCGATGAATGTCCTCTGGTCGACATCCTTCAAATGAAAGAAATTGAATCATCGCTCTTTGAGCTTAAATGGACGGATTTTGGATCAACCCGGCCATTTTATCAACGGTCAGAAACAGAACCTATGCATCATGGGACGATAAGCACGTGCCCTTTTATTCATTGGTCAGTACTTATATGACTATGACATGATCATGTTCAACGTACGTAATTACGCGCGGTGCAGCACAAACGGATTTCAAGTGAACGCCCCTCATATATATATATACCGGTCTCCATGGCCGAGGAGTTAGCAGCTTTCTCCGTAACCCCGAATACTCTCGTGGTTGACGTGAGCGCACGAGAATTGGAAGCGGTGCGAGTCGCTCCAGTGACTTATGATATATATAAAAATCTCTAGAGAGTATGAAATAACCACTTGCTTGTGGTCAGTAGTATACCCACTTATGTAAACCCCTGGTTATTCCTCTACCCTTGGTACACAGGTGACGGTTATCGTATAAAACGTATAGGATATCGCTGAGATAGACAAAACAAGGCCTAACTTTCACCCCATTAAGGTACTATTTGTGCACTTTTAGCTCGGAAAATTTACACTGGCTACACATTCGTCGCTCACATATGAATAAGTTACAATATTAAAAAAAACAACACGCTTTCTACAAGCAGCTGAAGACGTAGGCCGGATATCCATTCACGGGACTGTCCTGTATAGCTCGTCTATGTTTAGTTGTTTTTTTTTTTTGTGTTTTCATATCCTTTTCTCAGGACATGGCAGTCAACACCAGAATTTCTGACGCCGTGATCTCTTGACAAGTTTACGTTCATTAGTTTGCCTTTGCTTTCTGAACGACTGGCACCGATACCGATGTGAAATCATCGCAACGCGGTCTGCTGCCAAATCACGCACAGCTGTGTTTCGAACGCGGGTATACGGGATTACGAACCACGTCCGTAACTTATTCCCCACACAGACCGGCCTGTATTTAGTTAAGGTCGTATGTGTAATTATGTAAAATAAATTTCGAGATTGGCCTAGCTTTGATGTCTAGAAAACAATTAGTTATGCAGGAGACGATATGTAAGGTGACGTGGTCACAAATGTCCTATAAAAATCATTGGAGCTAAACATGTCCTTTGGTCTCCGTGGTGAAGTGATTAAGCCGCCTGCCTCGTGTCCTAAAGATTGCATATTCGTTTCCGGTCTCAGCCATTCTGTCCAGGGTGCAGTTTTGTCTGAGACTTCAGGGTCGTCGCTAGAGCTACGGTGTTCGTATTTTGTACGACGCTTTCGACAGGCGGCTGCGTGGCAAAGGTGTTACGGACGCAGTTTGTAATCCCGCCTACCCTCGATGGAAACATAGCTGCAGACTATTTGGCAGCAAACCGTCTCGCGTTGTTTTTTTACGAAATGATATGGGTGCCGGTCGTTCATATAACAACGGCAAACTACTGAACGTAAACTTGCCAAGAGATCACAACAACAAAATATGCTGGTGTTGACTGCGACGTCCTGTAAAGGATATGCAACTACTTTTTTCGGCGTGCCGCCATGCGGACAGCGACGGAGCCATATATGATAACACTAGGTGCATTGAAGTTGACCCTTTAGCTTTTAAACCGCCTGATTCCATGTCCTCGACAACACCAGACACCAGCCGAAAGAGACATAACGATATGGGATAAAGCTCGGTGCAAGGAGGTCGATCCTCATGTCTTAAATCCCCCGACCCCGCCTTTATAACCGCGACAAGCCCAGAATATGGAGGTCACGACCCACGTATTGGAAACCATTGATCTAGAGGTTTAGTTTGTAATGTAATTACATGGCTGCCACAATCTTAAATATGGCTGCTGATGCCTTACAACTGAACTTCCGTGTAATTTAAGTGAGCTACGATATTTTCTTCTTCAAGTATCTCCTATCATCATGGTATGAAGTTGATGTCGTTTAACTCATTCAGTGCCAAACAAAAAGTGGATTTGGCCAAGATACGATACTCAATCAAATGAACAAATACTATAACATACATTTCAGATCATTGAGCATAGACATTGCGGAAGAGACCACGAAATAAAACAAATAACACAATGACTCTATAGTATGTCCACATTTGGTTGCCTTCATTCACGATCAATTATTTTGAAAACTGTGTGTTGCATCGTTATGAAATTGTTCCAGCCGTCTTATGTTTACCCCCACCCAAGGAATATGTCTTTGAAAGGTCCTTCTTCTTCGTTCATCCGGAGTTTTTTTTCCGGATGTGATTGCGTTGTGCTTGTTTACAGCAGAGCTGCGTTCTTGCGCCGTTAGGCCGACACATCCGACTTCTGCGGGCATTTGTTGACCGGGTTAACCTTCCCGGGTTTTTGAAAGGTCCAAAAACAACTTAAATCATTGAAAGCGGCGACATTCCTTTGATCTTTTGCTGAACAACTAGTGATTTCTCGCTAACGAAGTTATTTTTACGGTAATGTGAGACATGTCAATTCTGTTGACACACAAAGGCGTATCCGGATTCGTATGAGAGTGGGTGCAATGAAAGAATTAGCTTAAAATCGACAGGGTCGGCTGCATTGCACGGGGTATTTATCCCATATGGCTCAGTTTCTTTCCGCAGCGCGGAAAGCGTCGCACAAAGCACTAACTCCGTAGCTCCAGCGACGACCCTCGGGAGTCTCCGAAAAAATGCACTCGTGAAATGAAGGACGCGGCCCGGAATCGAACATACAACCTTCGGAGCCCGAGTCAGACGGCTTGACCACTTCACCACGGAGAATCCCGAGAGGGGTGCAATGTGTAATATTAGTAAAGACAGAGAATTTACAGAGGCACGGGGTAAATAATTTGTAAATTAACAGGAAAGTAGAAGGAATATATTTCTTACCTTATTTTTCATTTCCTTCTTGTTTCTTCAGTTATCAGTTATCAGTTGGGGTATCTTCATTGCACTCCGGACATGTCCATAGGTGCTCAGATCCTCCCCCCAGCATATGCATCAGCGTCCGGTGGCTAATAGTGCCAGTTCTGTGTTGGTTGACGAGGCGCCTTGTTTTCCCGATGTACCTCTCGCATCTGGCCGTGCCGAATTCTTACTCCCAAGTCTTTCATCCTGGACAGCGATGTGGATTCACTGACGTCAAAGTCCTCTGTTCTCGCCATATCTTTAAGGACGTTAATAACATCGGCACGATCCATGGGCTGGCCATCTACAGGGGGTGCAGAGCCAGCCAGTTTATCAGCTCGTTCATTTCCCTCGACTCCCGCATGTCCCGGGACGAAGATGAAGGTGACTTTACGAACAACAGACTTCCGCAGCGACTCAGTCCACCGTCTACGTACAGATCCAGCTTCGATCTTCTGAATCATGCGCATTGAGTCACTTAGTACACACACGTTGGTATAATGCTGTGATTCCAGCCATATAAAAGCCTGTGTAACTGCCATCACCTCCATCGTCATGCTGCTCGAGGTCATAGAGTGGGCACCACTGGATTCTTGAACGGTTCGGCCCGCTGAATGGGCTGTAAATGCCCACGCACTTCTGTGCTGCTTTACAACAGATCCATCTGTATAGATGAGCACTTTGGGGCTATATGAGTGTTCATAGATGAGCGCGTTGACTTCTGCATTGACAGCGACAGGGTTCTGCTCTCTGCACCGTCTGTCGAGTGTGATAATGCAGGAGAAAGTGCACTTAAAAGCTGGAGGCACCGGCACCCATTCCTTGCCGGGGTTGATACTGGTAAGACTGCAGACCTGTCTGACGACATCTTCCGCCCGACCCATCCATGATTTGCCTCTCTTTAGCCTGTCACCCTTTTCTCTGAATATAGCGTCATGCAGAGGTGCTGCTCATCTGCACTTATTTTTAAGAATGCACGAGCTCTCCAGATCTTGATCCTGTGTTCCATTGTCGGGAAGTCAAGGAGGTATCTCATTGATACACAGCTGGTGTCTTTCGTGCAGCCCAAAATGATGCGCATGGCTTCGTTTTGTACCTTTTCAAGTCTTCCAATCTGTGTAGGGCTGACAGTGAGGATGGCCAGGGCATACTCTGCTCAGACCTTAATCTGTGTCGGACGATTCCAGTAGGTTGATGATTGCTCTCGGTTGCATAAAATTCAATCCATCCTTTCTCCAATAGTCCTCTTCCTCTTTCAACACATGGTCCTCACATTTTTTCCAGTAACTTTTATCAATATTTAATAACGCGGACTGGGTTAGTATCTTGACGTCAGACAATTTGAATGTAGTATTGGCAGCTGCCACTTGTCCTTTAATTTTAGCCCACACAAGTTCTATAGGGTTTAAATGAGAATGATACGGCGGAAGTCTCAAGCACCTATGGCCATGCTCTTCTATCAACTTGTCAATTTGAAATTTCTTGCTTTTTTGCGTCTGTTTTACAAGGGACAACAACTGTAGCTTGAAATATGTTTCTGGAAATGGTATATTTTCCCTTCGGAGCCATATCTTTATTGCTTCCTTTGTGCTCGATGCCGTAGGTATTTTGTCTTCTTGGGCAACAACATTGTGATATGATGCATTGTCCATGATTAGACAAGACGGTCTATCAAGGGATGGAAGTACTGTATTCTCGAGCCAATCTCTAAATACATTACCATTCATCTCATTATGATAATCCCTATTGTCTGTATGCTTTGATACGAACACGAGCCCAGCATTCTGTAGTAAGCCATTATGAGTACTACCAGCATGGGCTATGACCAAACGCTGTCCTTTACTACTGGGCACATAACGTTTTATCTTTCCATCCATTGATTGCCATTCCTTTTCACTTGTGTGGTGCGCATTGATCCACGTTTCATCCAAATACACTATGTCATAATTTTCTTTGCGCATTTCCCTTATTTCACGTAGGTATCTGCTTCTCATGGCTCCTAAATGCGGTTGCTCGCAAAGGATATTTCTACCTCCCTTGTACTTTCTAAAAGTGAAGCCTAATGTCCTTATAATTTTCCACAAAGTTGTTTTGGATAGCTCTATGTTATTGTCCTTTCTCAACAAAACCCTCAGTTTTCTTACACTCACTGTTTCTTTGGCATCCATCATTTTTATAATAACTCGTCTGATGACATCCTTGTCAAAGCTGTCTACAATTGCCTTTCTACCTACCGTTTGCTTATCGCGTGTTGGTTTCATTCCAGATTCTTGCACCCATCGACGAAACGATCGTTTACTCAAACCTAATGCATGCACTGTTCTTTTTTCGGGATTTGTAACAGTATGAAACAGTTTCCTGCGATCAGCTTCTTGACAAAAATATGTGTACAACTTCATAGCGATGTTTTGAAGTGTACACAATTTCACTTTTAATCCCATTGAACAGTATTAACACATTCAAATATTAGCTATTAAGATTACATTAATGGTAAGATTTATTTATATAATCACGTTTCATGAAAGAACCCACAGTTTGACGACGCCTCTGAACTATAACACTCAGTCTGTCCAAAAATGAAAGACCGCCAGACAATTTTAAAATTAGCGCGAATGGGTCTTGCTGAGCTGTAATACTCTAAAAATTAAGGCATTCATGGCGGGGCGATAAAATATATACCTCATATAAGCAAAAATTGAAATCTGCTGTACAATCTCTAGAACAAAATTTTTTTAGTTGGGTGGACATAATGATAGGGTTATATACTAAATCTCATTATTTTCCATCAGTTGGTTACTGAGATATTCAATTTTATATTGAGGCAACAACAAAAAAAACACACTATAGTATAGCAATATATCGTCCTGCTGTCCACATGGGGCCGGCTCAGTGACTAAGGAGATACTGTCAGTCTGTAAAGTTCATGCAACATAATAGGTAAATACAAAACTTGGACAGGCAATATTTTCAAACACTGCAGTAATTAAAAACACACCCTGTATTATGCTTCGGCACTGAATCAATTAAATTATTATCTGTCTTCCTGTTGTTTAAATACTGAGCATAGTGGGAACAACGAAAAGACTTTCTAATTATTTACGAGCATTCACTAATTGCTGCCTACACGGATTAGTGGGGAGTAAATAGTTTGATAGAATCATCAATGTAGAGTTCATGGAGAGAATTAAACTCAATTAAACTTAGAGGTGAGGACAAGACACAGGCGCTGGATGGGACACACACTGGGAGAACCTGAGGACACTGTAACTATACAGTCTCTTGTCTAGAACACACAAGATAGGACACACACTGAGAGAACTTGAGAACACTGTAACTATACAGTCTCTTGTCTGGGACCCACAAAATAGGAAAGACTGAGAGAACCTGAGGACACTGTAACTATACAGTCTCTTGTCTGGGACCCACAAAATAGGACACAGACTGAGAGAACCTGAGGACACTGTAACTATACAGTCTCTTGTCTGGAACCCACAAGATAGGACACAGACTGAGAGAACCTGAGGACACTGCAATTATACAGCTTCTTGTCTGGGACCCACAAGATAGGACACAGACTGAGAGAACCTGAGGACACTGTAACTAGACAGCCTCTTGTCTGGGACCCACAAGATAGGACACTGACTGAGAGAACCTGAGGACACTGTAACTATACAGCCTCTTGTCTGGGACCCACAAGATAGGACACAGATTGAGAGAACCTGAGGACACTGTAACTAGACAGTCTCTTGTCTGGGACCCACAAGATAGGACACTGACTGAGAGAAAATGAGGACACTGTAACTAGACAGCCTCTTGTCTGGGACCCACAAGATAGGAACTGACTGAGAGAACCTGAGGACACTCTAACTAGACAGCCTCTTGTCTGGGACCCACAAGATAGGACACAGACTGAGAGAAAATGAGGACACTGTAACTAGACAGTCTCTTGTTTGGGACCCACAAGATAGGACACACACTGTGAGAACCTGAGGACACTGTAACTATACAGCCTCTTGTCTGGAACCCACAAGATAGGACACAGACTGAGAGAACCTGAGGACACTGTAACTAGACAGCCTCTTGTCTGGAACCCACAAGATAGGACACAGACTGAGAGAACTTAAGGACACTGTAACTAGACAGCCTCTTGTCTGGAACCCACAAGATAGGACACACACTGAGAGAACCTGAGGACACTGTGACTATACAGCCTCTTGTCTGGAACCCACAAGGTAGGACACAGACTGAGAGCATCTGAGGACTCTGTAACTAGACAGCCTCTTGTCTGGGACCCACAAGATAGGACACAGACTGAGAGAACCTGAGGACACTGTGACTATACATTCTCTTGTCTGGGACCCACAAGATAGGACACAGACTGAGAGAACCTGAGGACACTGTAACTATACAGCCTCTTGTCTGGGACCCACAAGATAGGACACACACTGAGAGAACCTGAGGACACTGTGACTATACAGCCTCTTGTCTGGAACCCACAAGGTAGGACACAGACTGAGAGAACCTGAGGACACTGTGACTATACAGTCTCTTGTCTGGGACCCACAAGATAAGACACAGACTGAGAGAACCTGAGGACACTGTAACTAGACAGCCTCTTGTCTGGGACCCACAAGATAGGACACACACTGAGAGAACCTGAGGACACTGTAACTAGACAGCCTCTTGTCTGGGACCCACAAGATAGGACACACACTGAGAGATCCTGAGGACACTGTGACTATACAGCCTCTTGTCTGGGACCCACAAGGTAGGCGCAATAGCAGGAGAGCTAAAACACACAGAGAAGCTAAAACACACAGAGAAGAGAATGATAGAGATGAATAATGTTGGGACGACTCGGAAAGAGCTGGAGGAGATTGCAAAATATGAGACGGCTTGGCAAGGTTTAGGTTGAGGGGTTATGCCCAAATGGGGAAAGGGCTGTTGGGGGAGTAGGTTAATTGGAAGAAATATTGCACATACCTCTTTCTTTGAGTGTTAGTATTCAGTTTCTATGTCAGATCTCAGTCAGATAAGACTAAGCTACCATATGACAGTAGACGGAACTACTTGCTTCTTGCTTTGTGTTAGCGCCGAATGTTGGGCTACGTTCACCAAACCCTCACACCCCACATTGTGCCATAGGCTTCGGGTGGAGGTGACAAGTCTTACCCTGATGCGAGGAAATGCAAACAACTAAAGACTAAATGTCACAGCCGTGTGGACCAGGCCATAAGCCGTGGTCAGCAAGTAGTTTAGGATAGTAGCTCCGATAGACGGACAGTTAGAGCATTGCTTTGCTGATCAGGTAGCTTCTAGGCTTGTTTTGTTCCAGACGTATTGGTGTTACCTTTCCTATGAAGTAAACTAGGCAGACTGCGAGATGGATCGTGCTGCATGGGCAACACATGGTCTCTAAACTCAGCCCAGGCTTTGTGTTATTGAGAGGTATAATTCCATTTTACAAACTATCGTATGTCAAGAAGGCCAGGTGCCAGTCGGTATTCAGTTATGTGGGATGACCCAGCAGTGACATGGGAGTTTTGTAATTTTACACCGTGATATCTCTTCTGTCGAACACCAACATTCCACAGCTGCCCGTCGATTGTAAACATGTTGCTGTCTGCGATCGATTTAAAACCACGTCTGTGGTCAAGCTGAGGTGAATGTCTAAATCTGTTTTACAGGCCACGATGAATAATTAAACGTGGAGCATTGGCAAGACCCCCGGTCCAGACAACATCACAACAGAAATGATTAATGCTTTAGAAGACTATGGAATAGATAAAGTTACCAGTCTGCTTAATACAATATATGATACTGGAAATATACCTCATGAGTTGTGTAATTCTGTATTTATTGCAATCCCAAAGAAATCAGGAGCCTTGGAATGTGATCAACATCGAACAATTAGTATAATGAGTCACATCACGAAGATTTTGCTAAGAATTATCATGCAAAGAGTTAGGAGGAAAATACAACCTGAAATAGGAGAAGAACAATGTGGGTTTGTAGTAGGCAAGGGTACAGTAAATGCTGTGTATATACTGAGAACCGTAATCGAACGTTCTATAGAAGTAAACAAAGATCTACACCTTTGCTTTATTGACTACACAAAGGCTTTTGATAAAGTGAGACATGTCAACATGATAAGGATGCTTGAAGATCTACAAATTGATGGGAAAGACCTTAGACTTGTAAAAAACATATATTGGAAACAACAAGCTGCCATAAGAGTTGATAATGAAGTAAGCCAATATCAGCCTATTAAGAGAGGTGTGAGACAGGGATGTGTAATGTCTCCAGATCTGTTTTCCCTGTACAGTGAAAATATTTTCAGAAATATTGAAAATATGGAAGGAATCAACATTGGGGGACGATGCATCAATAACATTAGATATGCAGATGATACAGTCTTGATTGCAGACAATGAACAGGACCTGCAAAATTTAGTAGATGCGGTTGTTACACACAGTGAACAACAAGGGTTAGAATTAAATTGTAAAAAGACACAGATTATGGTCGTCACTAGGAAGAACGAAATACCACAGTGTAATATACAAGTAAATGGGAATATTCTTCAACAAGTGAATAGGTACAATTATCTCGGAACAGTAATAACATCTGATGGGAGATGCCTTGAAGAGATTAGAACAAGAATCGCCATGGCAAAAGTAGCCTTTAGCAAGATGAAAAACATACTGACCAATAAAAAGATGTCAATTGAAACGAGAAAAAGAGTGTTGAGATGCTACATAGAACCTGTACTTTTATATGGATGTGAAGCTTGGACAATGAGCAGCCAGGCTGAAAAACATCTGATGGCTGTAGAAATGTGGTTTCTGAGGAAAATGCAAAGAATACCATGGACAGCCAGAAAGACCAATGAACAAGTCCTTCAAGAAACAAATGAAGATCGTAAACTGATCAGAGACATTAGACGTAGACAGTCACAATTTTTTGGGCATGTTATGAGAAGAAATGATTTGGAGAACTTGGTGACAACTGGTAAGATCGAGGGGAACAGACCAAGGGGAAGACCTAGAAACAAGTATCTGGATGGCTTGGCCTTGTGGCATGGTCGAGACAAAAACACGGAACTGATCCTCGACTCTGTTGATCGAGTGAGATGGCAGAACATGACCGCCCACGCTTACCGGCATGGCACATGATGGATGGATGGATTGGCTATTACTGAATAAATCTCGCTTTGGGCAACGTGTTGATTTTCACGGGACGAAAGATGAGACACAAAGCGGGAGTAGAATGAAGACGAAGCTGTAAAGAAGAGTGAGGCGGAGAGAAGGTCAAGAAGGCGAAATAGAAAATACGATGATGATGATGATGATGATGATGATGACGATGATGATGATGATGATGATGATGATGATGATGATGATGATGATGATGATGATGATGATGATGATGATGATGATGATAAGAATGACGATACTGATGCTGATGAAATTCATGAGAATGAAGTAGAACGAGATGTTGTAGTTCTTATTGCTCAAACGGTGCCTGTGACCTTTCTGGTCAGATATTTTAGACTGTCTTCGATGCCAATTGACAACAACGGTTGTCTTTGGCAATTATGATGTGTCAGGACCGTTAATAAAATGACATCG
Organism: Cepaea nemoralis; assembly: GCA_014155875.1. Lineage (NCBI taxonomy): Eukaryota > Metazoa > Mollusca > Gastropoda > Stylommatophora > Helicidae > Cepaea > Cepaea nemoralis. The sequence continues at coordinate 130,204 of JACEFZ010003814.1, forward strand.
ACAACAAAGACACGTTGCTGTGGAATCTTCAAACTGTTTGCACCAAAAAAAAAAAAACGATAATATGAATAAGAAAACGGTACAAACATTGTACTTAACTTTTACAATAAATCCTGAAGGATTTAAGACAAGAGGTGTGACTGACATAGTTCGACCGATCACTGCAGAGCGACAAGCGTTTGCCGACAGCGTCCAACAGAGCACGAACCCGGTAGCTCCAGCGACGATCCCAGGGGACTCCGGAAAATTGAATTCGTTGATCGAATGACCGAGTTGGAAAGTATTTACCACCTTCTGATGGTAGGCAGAGAACCGCATACATACACCCTCGCGCGCGCGCACACACACACACACACGCATGCACGCACGCACACACACACACACACACACACACACACACACACACAGAAAATACATGTAGGAAATAACATGAAGTAAACATTTTTTTTAAATGATAATATTTAGCTGTCTTAGTGTTTGATTATTATACAGACAAACGCACACCCACACCCACACCCACACACACACACACACACACACACACACACACACACACACACACACACACACACACTCGCACACAAAATAAATAAATAAATGTCAGAAACAACATAAAATAAAGATAAACAGGCCGGTCTCCTGACGAAGGGTTTAAGGACGCTGTTCGTATTCACGTATACCCACGTACGAAACACAGCTGCACGAGATTCGGCAGCGGATCGCGTCGCGTTGGTTTCTTGTGCAAAGGTATGTGAGCCGGTCGTTCACAAAGCAATGACAAACTTCTGGAGGTAAAACATGCCAAGACATCAACAACAATTGAAAAATGATGGTGTTGATTGCAAAGGCCTGTAAAATAGAATGTGCAAAAAAAAGAAAAAAGATAAACAGATAACGATAAATGATCAAATTCAGGTATTGTACGTTTAACTGTTATACACACACATACACATACACACACGCGCACACACACACACACACACACACACACACACACACGCACACATACACGTGTGTGTCAGAAATAACATAAAGATAAACAGATAATGATATATTATCAAAAGTAGTTATTTGTATGTGTAATTGTTATTGTTATAGATGATTGGCAACAGGCAATAATAGTACCAATATGGAAAAAGAAAGGCAATATGAGAGAGTGCGAAACATACAGAGGTATATCACTCCTGGGCCATATAGCGAAAATGTATGCAAAACTATTGGAACAAAGAGCTAGACCCATAGTTGAACAATATTATAATTAGCACCTTGCTGTCTTGAAAGGCGATCGTTTGTGCTTTAAAAAGGCATAATAACTTTTACCTATGGCTGTAGCGAATGTGAATGATAAGGCCAATTCGCGCTGTAAATGTTCGTTCACAGTGGGTGCATGTGAACACGTGGTCATTTCCACCATCATGCACCATATTACGTCTCACACGCTCGGTGTGTGACTTATCTGCAATAATTTTCCCTTTGTCTTTATTCCATTTCCGATCTTTGCCCTCCATGCAACACGTTCAGCGGCGACCTGCTCCCAATGTGCATTATCAATGCCCGTATCAATCATGTCCCGCTTACACACATCTTTGTATCGTAGTAGAGGCCGACCCTGAGATCTCTTACCCATCTGTAATTCACCAAAAAAGATGTCCTTTGGTATTCTACCATCATCCATCCTCCTAAGATGTCCTATCCATCTAAGTCTACGAAGACTGAGCATGGAATAAACCGTCACACAACCTGATCTTTCCAATACTTCAGTATTTGTGATTTTGTCTTGCCACTTAATACCAAGAATTCTTCGCAGACACCGCATATGAAAGCTGTTTAAATGTTTCTCTTGGTGTGAGTAAGTTGTCCAGGTTTCACTGCCATAAAGAAGAGTACTAAGGACACAGGCTTGATAGACAAGGACTTTTGTTTTTGCAGTAAGCTTCTTGTTCTCCCAGACACTTTTTCTGAACCTGTTCATTGTTGTTGCTGCCTTACCAATCCGGATGTTGATTTCCTGATCTAGGGATAATTTGCTATTTACCACTGATCCTAGATATGTAAAATGGTCTACCATCTCTAGTTCGGCGTCGTCAATAAAGATTGATGGTACCCCATGTGCACCTTGTGACATAATCTGTGTCTTCTTTTTGCTAATTGTTAAACCAAATTCAGAACAAGCATTGGAGAATGCAGATAGTAGACATTGCAATTCTTCCTCAGAGTGGGTCGTAACTGCAGCATCATCTGCAAAAAGCAACTCTCTGATCAGTACCCTCCTAATTTTGGTCTTGGCCTTCAATCTCTGAGCATTGTAGAGGCCGCCATCTGAGCAGTGAGTGAATGTATATACCACCATCCTGATCACGAAAGGCATATTTCAGTAGAAGTGAAAAGTATATTCCAAAGAGGGTGGGAGCTAGTACACAACCTTGCTTAACTCCACTCTTGATTTCAAACTCTTCAGAAGTTGCACCATCAAACTTGATTATACCCTTCATGCCTGTGTGGAACGATTCCACAATGGACAGAAGAGTTGGTGGGCAGCCAATCTTCTTTAGTGCCTTGAACAGACCCTCACGACTGACCAAATCAAATGCCTTTGTGAGGTCGATGAAGGCAATAAACAGTGGTTGATTCTGTTCACGGCATTTTTCTTGCATTTGTCGCAATGAGAATATCATATCAATGGTAGACCGGTTCTGTCGAAAGCCACACTGTGATTCGGGGTAGACTTGATCTCCTAGGACTTGAAGTCTGCGCAGAACAATTCTGGCAAATACTTTTCCAACAATACACAGATGTGAGATACCCCTATAGTTGTTGCAGTCGCTCCGATCGCCCTTGTTTGTATACAGTGTTATGATGCTTGAATTTTTGAAATCCTGTGGGACTTGTCCTTCTCGCCAGCATAGCTGTATTAGCTGGTGGATCTGTAGAGTGAGTGTGTCTTGCCCACTCCTGATAACCTCTATTGGAATCCCATCCTTACCTGGAACCTTGCCAGACGCAAGTTCATTTATAGCACACTTAACTTCTGTTATGGTTGGAAGTGTGTCCAGGTGGTCAAGTGTTGGTAGAGCCTCTATGGCGTTGAGGGCATCATCCGCTAGTTTGATCTCAATTGAGTAAAGCTCCAAATAGTGCTCTGCCCATCTGTCCATCTGCTGTTTCTTATCAGTTATGATTTCTCCAGTCAAGGTTTTCAATGGTGCACTTCTTTTGATCACTGGACCACAGGCCTTTTTATTCCTTCATACATGCTTCTGATGTTTCCCTTATCACTTGCGATTTGAATGGACTCGCATAACTTGATCCAATAATCATTTGCACACTGCCTGGCAGCCTTTAGCACATCCTTCCTAGCTTGCCTAAGCTCACTCAGAGTGTTACGCGTTGGTCTTTCCTTGTTTCTTAAGAGAGCTATCTTCTTCTTATCAATCAAGGTATGCAGAGTTTGGCTGTTTGCCGCAAACCAGTCCTGCCTCTTATGATCCACAGTGCCGTAAACCCCAATGGCAGTTTTATAAAGAGTTTCCTTAAGTTGACTCCTCTTTTCATTTACTGTACAATTTTCTGGTGTATCAGTGAAAGCGTCTTCAAGTTGCTGTTGAAACTGAAAGCACTTTTCAGTATCGTGAGTGTTAATAATATTAATCCTGGGGCTAGATTTGTGTTTAGCTGTGTAGATTCTCTTTGGTCTCAGTCTAACCCTTGCAACAACCAAAGAGTGATCTGTATCACAGTCAGCACTGTGGTAACTTTGAGTCAATGATATATGGTTCAGATGTTTTCTCCGTGTGATGATGAAGTCCAGCTGGTGCCAATGGCCGCATCTTGGATGTTTCCACGTGACATTATGCAGCTCTTTTGTTTTAAAAAAAGAGTTTGTAATACATAGGTCATTTCTAGTGCAATGCTCCAGCAGCCTTTGCCCATTATCATTCATGCGACCTATGTTGTATTTTCCAAGGCACACTGGCCATGAACTCGAGTCCTTGCCCACACGAGCATTGAATCACCGAGCATATAAATGTAGTCAGATTTTGGAACTGCCTTGATCACGGAGTCTAGTTCCTTATAGAACAAATCCTTCCCATCATCAGAGGAATAGAGTGTCGGTGCATATGCAGTAATAATGGTGGCAAAACCACAAGAGGTTGCCAAGCGCAGGGATAATAGTCTCTCCAAAGCACAAAGCCTGGGCTACAATCATAGTTGAACAACGGTTAAGCACAGTACAATTCGGTTTTCGGAAAGGTAAAAGTTGCACTGATGCACTATTTACACTTAGACAAATATGTGAAAAAACTATCGAATATAGTGACCAGCAGAATATTGTGTTTGTAGATCAGGAAATTAACACCACAAAAACTACCACCACAAAAACAAAGACTATTGATCTTACCACCTGTTCAGATGACACCAAATTGAACAGCTACGTTCTTGAAAAAGTCAACAGCTTTACATACCTAGGAAGCAAAATGACATCTACAGGGGACTCAACACCAGAAATATCATCTAGAATCGCACTGGCATCTAGTGCCTTCAATAGCTGTCAAACATCTGGAAGTCAAAGACACTCAGCAAACACACAAAACTTAAAATCTTCAACTCTTGTGTGGTTCCAGTGTTAACGTATGGTTGTGAAAGTTGGAAATCAACGGTAGCTTTAGATAAAAAATTAGACAATTTTGAGAACAAATGTCTTAGAAGACTTCTAAACATCCACTGGACAGACTTCAGAACCAATTCGCAAATAAGACAAGAGACTAAGCAAGATACAGTATCCAATTTCATAAGAAGACGCCGTTGGAACTACATCGGCCATGTACTCAGAATGGACAAGTCAAGACTCCCCTAACCAAGCCCTCATATGGTCACCAGTAGGGAAAAGAAAACGGGGAAGACCAAGAGAGACCCTGCGTAGAACCATCATTAGAGAAGGCCATTCAATGGCCAAGTAAATATCCAAGATCTACAACAGGTAGCAGCGAACCGCCAAGCATGGAGAGACAGGACTTCTGCCCTATGCGCCGCCTTAGGCTCAAGAGGAAAGACTAACTAAGATCAGGAAAAGGCTTTCGATAGAGTAGACAGATACAAATTATGGACCATCCTTGAAGACTATGGCATACAAGGGCAACTGCTAGAAAACATCATAGCCATGTACCACTCGAGCCGAAGTGCAGTAAGAACACAAGAAGGTATATCAGATATGTTCACAGTCAATACAGGAGTGAGACAGGGATGTGTGCTCTCTCCCCTGCTATTTAATATCTACATGGACAGAATTTCCAAAGAAGCAACTTGCGACAGAACAGATTCAGAAAATTTAGAACTCTTTACTCCAGATAAAACAATTGATCCACAGGAAATAAGTTAACTTCTATTTGCAGACGATCAGTGCCTGTTTTTATAGCGACGATGGCAGACTGCAAAATCATTTTAATATTCTGAGTTCAACATGCAGGAGATACAATATGAGCATAAATACAGCCAAAACCGAAGTAATGCGAGTTAGCAGATCGCCGGGCCCACAAAAGTATACATATTAATAGCACAACTCTGAAACAAGTTAAAGAATTTAATTATCTTGGAAGCATGATCACAGAAGATGGCAGATTGGACAGAGAAATCGAAATCAGATGTCAAAAATCTAGTGCACTTACATATCAACTATCACCCTTACTGAAACATCCAAATATACTCGTGCCCACAAAACGACAGGTAATAAACAGCATATTCACACCAACCCTATGCTACTAATCTCAGACCTGGACTTTTTCCAAATCACACCTTCGCAAAATCAACACCTGCGAAATGAGATGCCTGAGGAGAGCTGCCAACTTAACAATCCGAGACCGAGTAAGAAATGATATTATCAGGCAGTCAGTGGGATCAACACCGTGTGCCAAATTTATTGAAAGACAGAAGATCAAATGGTTTGGCCATGTCGTTAGAATGCAACACCAACAAATACCATCACTGGCCTTACATCTAAGATCATCTGCGACGAGACCACGAGGACGCCCAAGAAGAAAATGGATTGACGACATCAAAGACAGTGTTCAACCACACGGAATGACACTATCCAGTGCCGCCCACCGGGCGCTGGAGCGCAAATTATTCCTCCCCACGACGCTTGACGGCAGAAGTGGAAGATGATGATGATGATGACTGTTACACAAATAAACTCTCTCTCTCTCTCTCTCTCTCTCTCTCTCTCTCTCTCTCTCTCTCTCTCATACACAAATACACACACACACACCCACACACACAAACACACACACACACACACACACACACACACACACTACATTAATACATAACCGATTTACCAAAATAAGCAACTAAGCAACAATTGATCGAAGGCGAGGAATAATTTACACGAATGTTTTTATCATTTCTGATCCAGTTGTGACACCGTCATTTCTCCAAGCATCAGGTATTAACACGCTGCCTTAACTGTATTATAGCAAACGTGAGAATGTATTTCACGCACTTTTAGCGAATTCCTTTAAGGAACAATAAATGACATTTCTGACAACAAACAGATCTAAAAGTGCTAACTTCAACATTAAAGCTTGACTCCAAATGAAACGAATTCTGTGCTCACACAACCTCATTAACCGAATTTTTGGTGTTTACTCGCTCGAATTGCACGAGGCCTTGTAAAATAGTGTCTTTTCTAGTGTAAGAAAAAACGTGCGGCATGTCGCCGTGTGGGCAGTTCTGAAGGTTCATTTTATGATTCCATAACTGAGGTCAGCGTGGATGAACGGAATAAAATACAACTTCCGGTGTGCTGATGGTTAGGTAGAGAGTTCAACCTCTAAACTACTGTGATGAACACAAATCTTGGATTTTCATCCTTAACTTTGGGCCCTAAATTACAAGTATCTCAAAAGTCGGAGTGGATTCGTCAGACGACGAGAGCCTGTGGTAATAGGAAACTTTGATGCACATGCAAACATCAGTCCAATATTGTCCACGATAATAGCAACTACAAGTAGTAATAGTACGCGTATGGACTACGTCTGAGTTCAAAGCGGGAAAACCGAAAAAGTGAGTTCTATCATAAATGGCATTTTCAGTTGCAGTAATACTTATAAACTACTTGAATAAAGGAGTCTCCGTGGCACAGTAGTTAGCCGTCTGGATTACGCTCCAAAGAATATGGGTTCGTTTTCGGCCTACATCGTTCGGTTGGAGAGTACAATTTTTTTTCGGAGACTACTGTGGGCGAGGAGGGAGAGAGTCGTCGCTGGAGGTACGGAGTTCGTGCTTTGTGCTAATTCTGCGACGCTTTTGGCAGCTTGTCCTGCGGAAAGAAACCGATCCTTATGGGATAAAACCAAAATCGCCCTCTCTCTCTCTCTCTCTCTCTCTCTCTCTCTCTCTCTCTCTCTCTCTCTCTCTCTCTCTCTCTCTCTCTCTCTCTCTCATACACACTCGCTCATAAAGAAAACGTCGAAGCAAAAAATGTGGAGGCAAACAACAGGTAGAGTAAACAAAAGTTGAAGGCCTTTGTCCCCAACTAGAGGTGTATTTGTTTACATAGTGCAAGCTCTATTTCTTATAGACTGATCGGGCTGTCAATATCAGGCCGGCCACCTTTATTTCCCAGAACATTCCCTGATACCCATGTTATGTTTTGTCGACCCGGGAGCTTCAGTCGCTTGTGCTTGCTTGCTTACTTGCGTTAGCTGTCTGTGAACTCCAGCGTGAAGTCCTGTATGTCGGATGAATACACACTGGTGTCCAACATCAGTGTGATGTCATACCGGACTGAGGTTTGCGTGAGTATCCGTTGTCCCATGTCTGGCTTATTGGTGTGCAGACTGGTGGTTCCTCGCCGTGCAGGCAGATACTCTCCGACTTCGGAGGATTCATCGATCCTTCTGCCCCAGCTCAAGGGGATTCAAACACTTGACCATCGGGAGGGTATGCAAGCGCGATGGTTGTTACTCTACCGCGGTCTCCAGAGCAAACTGTACGATACATGGGAGGGTAACATAAAGAGATGAGCGATGAAGATAAATAGGAGGGTAACATAAAGAGATGAGCGAAGAAGATAAATGGGAGGATGGCATATCGAGATGAGTGAAGAAGATAAATGGGAAGATGACATAAAGAGATGAGCGAAGAAGATAAATGGGAGGATAACATAAATAGTTGACCGAAGAAATCACGTGGGAGGATAACATAAAGAGATGAGCGAGAAAGATAAACGGAAGGATGCCAATAAGAGATGAACGAAGAAGAAGGTGAGAGATACACATTGCTGGGGATCCATTGAAAATAGCTTTCACACTTAAGGGGGTACGTTATTGATTGACAGATTGAGGCTTTGAGATTGTGGTCTCGTTTGTCACACACAGAAGCAATAGAAATAAGCGCAATTCACGGGGTATACACCACGTAATCTAATATTTCAGCACTCTCGGGGTTTCTTTGGCAATTGATCATACTTGTATTTCAAACTATATTTTTACAAGGCAGTTAATATAAATGTAACAGAATGGATGTTAACAACCTGTGGCGAACTAGGCTTCTTTGTTTCCATCAATATTTTTGCGAAGAATTAATTTATAGCCTTCTATTTGGTTATCCTTTGTTTAAAAAATGTAATTAGACGAAGAGGCCGACCGTGTAAACGATGGAAAGAGAGAATTACAGAGTTCATGGAAATATCGATTTGTGAATCCCATAAACGGGCATTTTACCGATGTTTATGCTTGACCTCGACATCGCAAGTTACAAGCTGAACGAGATGAGATGATGATTATGATGAGATGATGTTAGGTCGTTAGTGGGTGCGTTGGGGTAATGATTAGATCCTAAGTGAATAAATGATAAATCCTGTACACGCGGTGTGAAACATCATTCTTACACATCCCGGAGCTCGTACACGCTGGGATTAGAGTAAAGGTCAGGAAAGGGACCCTGTATAACAACATGCGACCTACTGGGTGTATGTTGATAGGTCCATATATGTAGACAATTTGCCCTCGAAAAAAGAATGATAACAGGGAAAGAGGAAGACAACGAGAGGAGATTCGTGACAGCCGTTTCTAATTGGCATGCACATATTTTATCAAATAGATTAGTAAATTGTGTTTAGGATCGCCATCTATAAAAAAAAAAGCATGTTACACAACACCATTTAGCAAACTAAGTCTACGATGATAATGATAATGATGATGACGATGATGATGATGATGATGATGATGATGATGATGATGATGATGATGATGGTGATGGTGATGATGATGATGATGATGATGACGGTAATGATGATGGTGATGATGATGATGATGATGATGATGATGATGATGATGATGATGATGATGATGATGATGATGATGATGATGACGACGACGACGACGACGATAATAATGATGATGATGATGATGATGATGATGATGATGATGATGATGATGATGATGATGATGATGATGATGATGATGATGATGGTGATGGTGGTGATGATGATGATGGTGATGATGATGATGGTGATGGTGATGATGATGATGATGATGATGATGATGATGATGATGATGATCTATTTTAGTATAATTTAAACATTGTTATTCACAAACAAACAAGATAACTTCAGCCTTCACATTTCAAGTGAGTCCAGTGTTTGAGGTGTTTGTCTCAGAAAGTAGATGAATGTATGAAAAGTAGTAATTTCCCGTCGTCTCGGGTCAGCATTATTAACTTAGAGAAAGTTTAACGAGCTGTCCAACAGAAGGAGAGGCTCAACATGAGGCCATGTTTTTTTTAATATCTGAAATCGAATGTTTAGTAACCATCACATAAGAATTCACAAGTTCAATAGCCAATCAATACTGTGTATAGATACTGAACCATTAGAACTCGGGTCATATATTGTCTGTAGTCACTTTCTCCATTCATCGTATGTGTCTGCCCTCTTGCAGTCGTGTCATTTTATTGTTGACAATCGGTTTACGTAGCCATTACGCTTAGATATACATATCTAACCACAGAGTACTAGAACATGAAAACAGTTAGGTATGTGTGAGTCCTGCGAAAAAGAAAAAGTGAGATATAATAAACACAGACACAATGTGCGTACCTTGCGACGAACGCAAATCCGCAAGCGGAAATCACAGCGTTAAAATGGCAATGATAATAATAGCATGAATATTGGATAAAAATAAGTTACACCATAACACAACGAATAGACGTTTCGATCTTAGGAATCTTCATCATGATATACACACACACAGATCTAAAGAAAAACATGAGATTATAAAATGTAATTAAAAATTACAACGTTAACAGAAAAAGCATTGGTATCAGACGTTGTTAGGCCATTGCATGTTCCGTTTCTAGGAAGGCTGAGCGGAAGTTCAGTGAAAGGTGACAAAGAAGATTATGTAAAGACGAAGGTTTGCAAACAGTTGGAAATATAAAGAAGTATACAGCAAGAATTATAGCAAGAATGTGAGCAACAAATACAACAACAACAACAACAGTAATGATAATAATAATAATAATAATAATAATAATAATAATAATAATAATAATAGCAAGAACAAAACTAGCAACAAAAACAGCAATAACAACAATAACAATAATAATATTACGAACAATAACAGCTATAAGAAACATAATACCAACAAAATCATTTATAACTAACAGCGTTAATAATAACAAGAACAATAACAGTACTATCAATAAGAACAATAGGAACAGCAATAATAACAACCACATTAATAATAACAAAAGTAATAACAAACCCGACAAGACGACAAATACAATCAATAACAACAATAATAAGTGGGTAAGCTTGATGGCGAGGGACACTGGTACTAGCAACATCCAGCCCGCACGCAAAATTAAGTCCAGCATTTGACTACGTTTGTGTGTAACGTGTTATCTAGTTGCATATCCTTTTACAGGACGCCGCAGTAAAACCCGTAATTTGCTTGCGTGTTTGTAATTTATTGTCAAGTTTACGTTCTGTAGTTTATCATTGCCTTCTGAGTGAGGCTGCGTGGTCTCGAGGTATGGTGTCCACCTCGAGTGCTGAAGGTCCCGGGTTCAAGCGCCGGTGATGTCGGGATTTTTTTTCTCGTGGACTTCTAGCAATAAATGTTTCCTGGTCTCTGGGTAGTGAGATCGGACGCCTGTGTGTATTATTGCGCACGTAAAATATCCCTTGGCAGTTGAAAATCGAAAAAGAGTAGCCTAACGGCGCTGCCCGGGCAAAATTTCCAGTTAAAAATCTACCCAAAGTATTTCAGGATCCTCGCCGGTGCTACGGAGTTCGTGCACTGAGTAAGTTTCTCCAGACTCAGGTTTGAGTTAGGAGGATAACGGAGCACTTATGGGTTGCACGCGTGTGTCGTGATGTTGATCCGTCGACTAAACTAAACTAAACTAATTGCCTTCTGAGTGGCAGGTAATTGTACCATTTTATGAAAACCAACGCAAGGCGGTCTGCTGCCAAATCGCTCACGAATGTGTTTTTCGAACGCGGTGTATTGAATTACGAATTGCGTCCGTAACCCTTCGCTACAGAGCTAACAGTTCAAAGTGAATAAACGGGGACAAAAGACCAGACAACAAGAGTATGGCATTGCTATTATGGGATGCCGACAGATACAGAGATAAGGCGCCCGCTTTCAGCTATTGAACTCTTGTCTTCCAGTAGACACGAGTCAACGTCAACACTATAACACGACGCAGTCGGAGCGCATAGTCAATGATCCAACACTTTGAGTGACCACATAAGATAAGATTAGTCATATTTCTGCAGCCATCTTCCACAACATTCGAGTATAGCTTCCAGCGGATTAATTCCCTCATCTCTGTGCTCGATCAAGGCATTTTTTGGAGTGGCAAGTTGTTTTAATGATAAAACCAGCGTCCTATCGACATGCTTGTAAGCCATGGTAAGGCATTGGGGTACTGATTCGGGGCTTCGAATTCAATTGTCGTCATCACAGTTAGTGATTAACTTATATGTCGCGCCGTGGCGAAGGATTTACTTGGAGTAGTTCGTATTCCCGCATACCGCGTTCGAAACACAGCTGCTGGCGATTTGGCAGCGAACTGACTTGCGTTGTTTTTAGACAATGGTATGAGTGCCGGTAGTTCAGAAAGCAATGGCAAACTACTGAACATAAACTTGCCAAGAAATCAAGAACAGTCAAAAATACTGGGGTTGAATGCGCCATCCTGTAAAGGATATACAACTAACTTTACATTATATATAAATGTATATATTATGGTTTGGAATTTTTCGTGTAGTTGTATCACTGTGTGTTTGTTCTTTGTGTGCAGTCAAAAGGTTTAGCCACAACGTCCATTGTGTTACGTGTGACCGTGTTCTAGTCGAGCTTACGTAGTCTACATCTCGTTATTTGGGTTTTGGATTTATTTAAAAACGTTTATTTAACCCC
>JACEFZ010003815.1:2500-115000 GCA_014155875.1 Cepaea nemoralis
AGCGAAATAGTCATATTCATCGCTTATTTTAGTAGTTGTTGTTGTGCTTGTAAGTGTAGTAGTAGAACTAGTAGTCGAAGAAGAAGTAGTAGTAGAAGTAGTAGTAGTTGTAGAAAAAAGTAGTTGTACTAGAAGTAGTAGTAGAAGAAGTAGTACTAGTTGTAGAAAAAAAAAGTATTTGTACTGGAAGTAGTAATAGTAGAAGAAGTAGTAGTACTAGACGTTGTACTAGTAGAAGTAGCAGTAGCTGTAGAAAAAATTAGTTGCACTAAAAGTATTTGTAGTAGAAGAAGTAGTAGTAATTGAAGTTGTGGTCATTCATTCATTCATTCAGTAGCATGTCCTTTGCAGAACCTCGCTGCCATAACAACCTTCCGGAAAACTTCGCGATCACAAGCATGATGTCCCACTCCATAATTTATTCAGTTGTTTTAGTCTTTGAAGAGCAATTGATGGTCGCCGTTTAATTTTTGTCATTGTGTCACCATTGTTGGTAATCAGTGACCCAAGATATTCAAAATTTTCCACCACCTCCAATTGTTCCCCATTAACGTATATTTCTTTCTCCATTGCAGTTTTGTCTGTATGCATTATCTTTGATTTTGCTATGTTAAGATATACGTTGTGATTTTCACTATTCAATTGGGTTGAGGCTATGAGGTTTTCTATGCCATTCTGTGTTGTGGATAGTAATACTGTATCATCAGCATATCGAATCTCTGGTATGTCATGACCGCCGATATTTAGGGCTTCATATAGCTCCCTGTTTATATCATCTCTTACATTTCTCATTATATTTTCGGCGTACAGGTTAAACAAATAGGGTGACAGCACGCAGCCCTGACGGACTCCTTGTTTGATGTCAAACCAATTCTGATGTCTCGCCATCTATTCTAACTGCTGCTTGTTGGTCTAGATAGAGCATTTTTATGAGTTGTACTACATGTGATGGAAAGCCCATATTCCTCATGATTTCCCAAAGTTTCCTATGTTTTACACAGTCATATGCCTTTGAATAATCCACAAAACATGAGTATAGGTTTACATTAAATTCTCTGCACTTCTCCATTATTAAACGCATGTTGAATATGTGATCTCTTGTTCCTCTTCCTTGTCTAAATCCAGCTTGAACTACGTTAATCTCTTCTTCCAGTTTCTTACGAAGTCTTGCCATTATGACTTTTAGTAGAATTTTACTTGCATGACTGATCAGGGCAACAGTTCTATAGTTGGTGCATAATTTCAGGTTGCCCTATTTTGGTATTGGAATGAAGATAGTTCTCTTCCAATCTTTTGGCCATATACCATATTTCCAAATCTGTGTACATAATGCATGATATATGTGTATGCTTTCTTCTCCTCCCGCTTTAATTAGTTCAGCTGGTATCTCATCACATCCAGGAGATTTACCATTCTTCAGGTTCTTTATAGCCCAAGCAATTTCATCTAATGAGGGTTCAGGTTCTGTCTCTGCTGTCATTGGCTCATGTATCTCATTCATATCCTCACTTTCACTCATATCATACATTCCACTGCAGTACTCCTGCCATCTTTCTAGAATTTGCCTAGATTCTGTTAAGGTATTTCCCATCTTGTCACAGATAACATTCAATTGAGGTTGAACATTTCTTGTCAATACCTTCATTTCTTTGAACATTTCATAATCTCTTCCAGTCTTATGACATTGCTCTGTTCTGGTACAGCAATCTTGTATGTATTGATTTTTGTCCTTTCTTGTGTTCTTTCTTATTTCTCGAGTTAAAGATTTATACTTCATTGAAGTTGTGGTAGTGAAAGAAATGGTAGTAGTAATAGTGGTGGTGGTGGTGGTGGTGGTGGTGGTAGTAGTAGTAGTAGTAGTAGTTGTAATAGTAGTAGTTGTAATAGTAGTAGTAGTAGTAGTAGTAGTAGTAGTAGTAATAGTAGTAGTAGTAGTAGTAGTAGTAGTAGTAGTAGTAGTAGTAGTAGTAGTAGTAGTAATAGTAGTAGTAGTAGTAGTAGTAGTGCCATCTTAGAACCCACGGCTCCATACCTTCAACCCCACTGGATGAAATGAATGGTCATCATCATTCTTGATGGACAAACAACAACAACAAACAACAACAGTAGTAGTAGTAGTAGTAGTATTATTATTATTAGTAGTAGTAGTAGTAGTAGTAGTAGTAGTAGTAGTAGTAGTAGTAGTAGTAGTAGTAGGTAGTAGTTAGTAGTAGTAGTAGTAGTAGTAGTAGCTGTAGTATTAGTAGTTGTAGAAATGGTGGGTGGTAAACATAAATATAGTAATATTAGAATTAGTTTGTTCGTAATATTAGTAGTAGTATTCGTTAGTAGTATTCATAGTAGTAGTAGTAGTCATAGTAGTAGTAGTAGTAGTAGTAGTAGTAGTAGTAGTAGTAGTAGTAGCAGTAGTAGTAGTAGTAGTAGTAGTAGTAGTAGTAGTAGTAGTAGTAGTAGTAGTAGGAGCAGTAGTAGTAGTAGTTGTTGTGGTGGCGGTGATGGTCATGGTCATTGTGGTGGTGGTGGTAGCAGCTGAAATTGAATTCGTAATTGAAATATTAGTAGTAAAAGTATTTGTTGTAATTATTTTCATGTTGTGTGTTTGTGGATGCATGAATATATATAAGAACATTTTAAACTGCACAATAGATAGAAAGGTGAAGTAAATAAGATGATAATTTACTGTTTTGTTGTTGTTGTTGTTGTTGTAATAGAACGTTCCAGGTGTTGATGCACCTGGAGGAGATGACAGACCAGAATCTGAGAAAGCAATCGTCCAAGAACAGCCTGAAGGAACGACTAGTTCAAGCCCTGGAATTAGGGAACCACGACACGAAACTGGGGGAGCCATAAATGAAAAATCAGAAACAGCATCTGCGGTAACTATCAGTTCAAATTTAACAGCAGACAAATTAACTATACACACTCTAGGATCAAACAGTTATAAGCGCCAAATGTTGGTTCTAAGTAAGATATGATTGAGCTACTGTATGACAGTAGATGGTACTAGCTGCTTTATGTTAGCGCCGAATGTTGGGCAGCGCTCACCAAACCCAACACCCCACATCGTGGCAACGGCTTCGGGTGGGAGTTTAATTGGGCGGGTACTAGTTTATCCTGATGCGAAGAATTGCAACCTAAAGTCCGCAAATGCACCAAGCCTTTTTCGGTAACTGGTCTAGGATCGAAGTTCCGATAGGCTGACAGTTAAAGCATTGCTTTGCTGATCCGGTAGCTTCTGCAGCTTGTCTTGTTCCAGATATATTGATGTGACTCTTCCTCTGGAGTAAACTAGGCAGGCCGAGAGAAAGATTATGTTTAAATATGGCCTTTTCTATTCAGCCCAGGCGTAGAGTCACGTACAGGTTATTATGCATTTTTTTTATGAAACACAATCAAACAAACTATCGTCTGTCAAGACGGCAAGGTGATAGTTTTGTGAGTAGAGATCAAACAATGTCATCATCATCATCAAGTGCCCTGCCAACTGGCGAAAGCATTCACGTCTCTCCACAGATCTCAGTCCTTAATGTTCTGGATCAAATTTGCTCCATGCCAGCATCTAATTCCAACCGGCATCATTTCTCTTGGCCAGCCTCTGCATCTTTTCCCACTGATCTTTCCTGGTGTCACGATATTTTCCAGTGCTTGTTTTCTCATCTCGTTCAGAAAGCAATGGCAAACTACTTAAATGTTAAACTTTCCAAGCGATCACAACAATAAAAATGCTGGTGTTTGACTGCGACGTCCTGTTAAGGGTATGCAGCTAACGTTTATTTTTCTTTTCTCCTCACATAACAAAAGAAACGTAACATAAATAGATGTTTTCACAATAAGAAAGATACTTACACAATGTGTATGAGATACACAATGTATATGAGATGTGGTGCGGAATTATACGTTCATAGAAGAATGGTGAGAACACCGTGGACATAAAGAAAGAGTAACCAATATACCTCACAAAGTAAACTCACACAGAGAACTGGTTGCTCGCACAAAAAGACGACAGTGCGCGCTCTTTGAATATGTTATGAGAAGAAGCATGCTGGAGTATGTCGTTACAACGGTGAAAGTGGAAGGGAGGAGAATCAAGGGGCGACAAAGCTAGAAGACGTTGGGCTATTTGACATCATGGCATATAGTGACATCATTATCAGAAAAGTGAGGCAATATACGATACTGAATGCTTTAGACTAGTGGTTCTCAAACTTTTGTATCCCATGCCCCCCTCCCCCTTTACCATATGTTCAGAACGTCATCCCCCTCCCCTACCTTTCGAATTTCCTCCTTATAAATCCCTCCCCCACACTTATACAGTATACATAAAAATGGAAGCTAAATTTAATAACACATACTAGAACAAGTCTAGACATTTACATGAGACATGATCTGCGGGTCTACTTACGTTATAAAACGAATTTCATTAGCGCGAGAAGTACAGACCTGTAAAATTTAGAGGGAAAAACAATATCAAGTAACTTGTTCTTGTATTAATGCGATCTTGAAATAATCTTAATTCTCCCCCACCCCCGGATTCCCTAAAATTCCCACCTGGCCGGGGGGGGGGGGATTCCCCACCGGTTGAGAACCACAGCTGTAGACAGACAAGAAAAACAACTCCACACGGCATGGACTATAAGAAGATTCGCAGTACATGAGACAGAAGGCTGTGGGCAGACATTATCACCAACGACACAAGGCATGGACTATAAGAAGATTGATATTACATGAGACAGAAGGCTGTGCACAGGCATTATCACCAACGCCACACATCATGGAGTATAAGAAGATTGGCAGTGCACGAGAAAGAAAGTTGTGGGCAGACAAAATCATCAACGCCACACGGCGTGGACTATCAGAAGATTGGCCGTATACGAGATAGAAGGTTGTGGACAGATATGACCACAAACAACACATAAAATGGACTATAGGAAGAAATGTACAGTTAATTTGTTTGGATGATGAAACTGGAAGGTTGGCATCAATGGTACCCATAAGTGAGCAGTGGCAGCGTAGTGGATAGACGTAGTGGCTAGATGTAGTAGCTAGACGTAATGGTTAGACTAGTGGTTAAACGTAGTGGTTAGACGCAGTGGTTAGACGTTGTGGCTAGCCGTAGTGGCTAGATGTAGTGGTTAGGAGTAGTGGCTAGACTAGTGGCTCGACGTAGTGGCTAGATGCAGTGGCTAGACGTAGTGGCTAGACGTAGTGGTTAGACGTAGTGGGCAGAATAGTGGCTATACATAGAGGCTAGATGTAGTGGTTAGATGTAGTGAATAGATGTAGTGGCTAGACATAGTGACTAGACGTAGTGGCTAGACGTAGTGGTTAGACGTAGTGGCTAGTCTAGTGACTAGATGTAGTAGCTAGACGTAGCGTTTGGACTTGGTGGTTAGACGTAGTGGGCAGCAGTAGTGGCTAGACGTAGAGGCTAGACGTAGTAGTTAGACTTAGTGGTTGGACGTAGTGGCTAGACGTAGTGGCTTGACCTAGCGGCTAGACGTAGTGGCTAGACGTAGTGGTTAGACGTGGTGATTAGAAGTAGTGGCTAGACGTAGTGGTCAGATGTAGTGGTTAGACGTAGTGGCTAGATTTAATGGCTAGTTGTAGTGGCTAGACGTAGTGGCAAGACGTAAAGGTTAGATTTAGTGGCAAGACGTAATGGCTAAACGTAGTGACTAGACTTAGTTGCTAGACGTAGTGGCTAGTTGTAGTGGTTAGATGTAGTGGCTACAGTGGTTGCTAGACGTTGTGACTAGTTGCAGTGGCTAAATGTAGTGGCTAGATGTAGTGGCTAGACTGGTGACTAGAGTAATGGTTAGATGTAGTGGCTATATCTTCTGGCTAGATATGGTTTCAAGACGTGGTGGCTAGAGGTAGTGGCCAGATGTAGTGGCTAGATGTAGTGGCTAGATGTAGTTTCTAGATGTATTGGCTAGATGTAGTGGCTAGATGTAGTGGCTAGATTTAGTGTCTAGACGTGATGGCTAGACGTAGTGGCTAGATGTAGTGGCTAGATGGAGTGGCTAGATGTAGTGGCTAGACATTGTGACTAAATCTTGTGGCTATATGTAGTGGCTAGATGTAAGGGCTAGACGGAGTGGCTAGACGTGGTGGCTAAACGGAGTGGCTAGACGTGGTGGCTAGATGTAACGGCTAGATGTATTGGCTAGATGTAATGGCTAGATGTAATGGCTAGATGTAGTGGCTAGATGTAGTAGATAGATGTAGTGGCTAAATGTAGTGACTTAACGTGGTGGCTACACGCTCGCCTTCAGTGAGTGCAGTTTAGTATTCGATCAGCATAGGCGCGGCTTCGAAGTGTTAAAATGGACTTGTTCCAGTCTAAAGTATTTACCGAGAAACATTTGGGAAGTAAAGGTCAGCATGATCTCGACTACATCATCCACAAGTGCCTTTTGTTGTATAAAAATGGAGGTCTAGTTGTCTATGGCCACTGGGTGTCCAGCGTGTGTACGGGATTTTTACTGTAATTTGCTTAGTCCAACAAAGATCCCGAATATAGATCAAGCTCTGGATCCTTGGTGTACTAAGTTCATCTCATTGTTTACGTAAGCATGCATGCAGGTATAGATGGCCGGTCCTTCACTCCCAGAGAACAAAATGTTTGCATATCCTTTACAGGACATTGCTGTCAACATCAGCATCTTTCAGCTGATTGTTGATTTCTTGGCAAGATTACGCTCAGTAGTTTGCCATTGCTTTATGAGTGGCCGGCTTACATACGCCGTAAGTTACCGGCGCGATTCGAACCACTGCTGATTCTCACCGTCGTCACGTTACTTACGAGAGTATACGAGATAACGGAGAAAAGTCGCTAACCTCTGAGCCAGGAAGTCGGCACTCCTAGAGAAAGGCAAACTTATTGTCAGTCAGTTAGTTATCTGTTGGGGTATCATCCTTGCATTCCGGACATGTCCGTAGGGGCTCAGGTCTTCGCCTCAACGTATGTGTCAGCGTCATGCGGCTAATCGTGCCAGTTCTCTCTTGGTTGACGTTACCCCTCATTCTCCCGATGTATCACGTGTCTTGCCGTGCCAATTCTTACTCCCAAATTTATCATTCTATTAAATGATGTGGACTCACTTGTGTCAGAGTCATCTACTCTTTACACCTCTTTCAAGGCATTAATATATCGACACCATCCATAGGCTGGCCATCTGCAGAGGATGCAACGCTAGCAAGTTTATCGGCTCGTTCATGTCCCTCAAATCCTGCATGTTCCGGAATGAAGATGAAAATGACTACTGACAAGAGACCTCCTCAGCGAGTCAATTCACTGACAAAGCATTGCACTACATCCTTACTGGCTAATATAATGAAGTCATAATTTGGCAAAGAGGAAGGCAATCAGACGCTCATTCCATTGTGAAAATCAGCGCAACGCGATCTGCTTCCAAACCAACTGAGACTGACTTGAGACCCGGTATGTCAGATTAATTAAACTGTCTTCACTTCCCTTCAGCCTTATACACGAACAATAGTAGTGATTAATATGGACATATATTTGCACTTAATGATTCGCCTCGAGGAAATATTTAATGTTATATTGGTCTGTTTTATGACAGACTGCGCCATATGTGCCCATACCTGAATGTGAGTACGATAGAAAACAAGAGTCAGGATCGGACGAGGAATTCCTGACTGCAAATACGAGCTTTGAGGGATGGCCGAATGATGAAACGACAGCTACAGTGAGTAACGTTTGAAAAAGACTGACCTATATATTGTTCTTTTGACCTCTATGCGGCCAACGGACATAGGCCCTCAACCAGCTCACCCCAAGCCCTCCCATCTTAAGCTATCCCACGCAACACTGTCCATGTCCTTCCCACTATGTTCATTTCTGTTTTTATTTCTCTTCTTCAGGAGTTTTTATGTCTTCCTCTGTTTCTTCTGCCCTGTGGATTCTAAACAAAGGTCTTTCTTGTCATACAATTCTCAAGTTTTCTCAATCTATGTCCTATTTAGCGCCGGCGTCCTTTCTTCACCTCTTGATTCACTGATATTTGTCTTGTTCTCTCCAGTTTTGTCATACCACTTTATTCCTTCTATAATGCGCCGGCACCAATTAGTGAATGTGTGTAGTTTAGTTGTGATCGTTTTCGTTGTCCTGCATGTTCCTTAACCATGCAATATCGAGGTATGGTGTCCGCCTCGAGTGCTGGAGGTCCCAGTTTCAAGCCCCGGTGAGGACCGGGATTTGTTTCACGTGGACTTCTAGTAATAAAATTTCTCCTGGTCTCTGGGTAGTGAGATCGGGTGCCCGTGTGTATTGTTGCGGATGTTGGCAGTTGGAAATCGAAAAGGAATAGCCTGCTGTCGATGGCTGGGCAAAATTTCGAGTTAAAAATCTATCCAAAGCATTTCAGGATCCTCGGCGGTGCTACGGAGTTCGTACACTGAGCTGAGTTTCTCCAGACTCAGGTTTTAGTTAGGATGAGATCGGAGCACTTATGGGTTGCACCCGTGTGCCGTGATGTTGATCCATCGACTAAACTAAACTAAACTAAACTAAACTAAACCATGCAATAGTACCGATTTAACATTTGAATTGGATATGTGTGCTATGTTTAATTTATTTTTACTTTCATAGTGGTTTTATTCTAATATCTTTATTCGTTCTATCACATTGTCTACATAACTACCTAAGTAGTCTATGATTCTGTTTCTCTAAGTTGAGTTTTAGCAATGGAGATCAGGTTATCATTTGCTGGATTTATTCTCATTAAGTTTCTTTCCTCTATGTATTTTTACACCTAGTTGTTGTGACCTCCAATCTAATGTGTTTAGTCATCAAGCATCTGATTGCATGTATGAGACAGGAGGTCGATGTGGTTAGCAAATTCAGTATCATGGTTCTGCTTTGTCAGATGCGTCCATTGAACTCCATTTCTGGTAGTGCTTATTTTTGTCTTCATAATTGTCAATGTTTCTAGGGGTTTATATAGTGGATTCAGATCAGGCAGATGATGCGAGTACAGATGAGGCATGAAAACATGAGTACATCGTTACATAATTTTATGTTCATACATCTTAACGTTAATATTTACACATCTCAATTACAAACTCGCACAGCTCTCGCAATACTTTTGCTCGGGTATACAAAATAGTGTAATCGTGCTTCAGCACCCACACTAACACACGGCTAATAGCGGCCACATTCACTCGCACTGATGTCTAAGCAAATAGTCTATTATCCCTCTCAACACAGTCAAACATTCTCTCTCAGACACAGTCCGAGTCCCGTCTGAGGCTTTCTACTCAGTTAAGTGGTCACGAGGTTCTTGACCTTTGTGGATTCCTTGAAGGTCGTGCTATCTGTCGCCCAGTCCTTCACTCGCCTGTTGATGCAGGCGTATTGCGTTATTCCGTCCAAGGTGAACCTGTCCTGTCATTCATGGGTACAGTCCTCTCCGTACTCACTGTCATGGGCGTAGGGACCGGTCTACTCTACCGGGACTCTTCCCATGTCCTATGTCTGTCCTCTGTCCTCTCCGCATGTCCTTCGTAAGACCTTGACATGCTTCCTTTCCTCCCCTCCTTGTGGCACTTGTAAGTGACACAATGTCGTGTTAATCTAATTAGTTTGGACTAATATGCCAAGGCCCAAAGGGAATTAATAGGTTCGTCATGGTATCTGTGGGTAAAGGGTGGTAACTGTAGGTAGTCAATGTCTGATATACTTCGAGGCACAAGCCAGCTGATGCTATTTTGTGGTAACATCTTGGCTAGTTGACATAGAGTCTAATTCTCCCGCTAATCTTACTATTCAGGGACTAATCTGGACCGAAGTAACTAATGACTCATATTGTTGGAATTACCCTTCAAATGCATCCTTCTCAGACATCCAAAATGATGCCACGGACAATGGGCTCTTATTACAGAAGCTCATCAAGGGAAATCTTCCCCTGGTCCCAGTAAGATTGCCTTCAACCCATTGTCCAAGATGTGTACATTCACCAATATAACACTTTAACTCTCGTTCGTTGGCAGTGTATCTAAGAAATATCATTTGTTTCTATCTAGGAGTTACTTGTGTCCCTTGTTATCATGTGTGTGTTTTGACTATTCTCCCGTTGCCCTGCTATAATAGTGACTGCATTTTAATTGTTGTTGTGGCGTATTTGAGTAACCTATTTACACTGATGTGTGTAATAACTGCAGTATCTCTGTGTGTTTATAGTGTGTGTTGTGCTATTTCTCTAAGTGTCATTAGCTTGAATCTCACATATCACGAATTATTGTATATTTATAATTAATGAAATGGATTCTCGAGCTCTGATTCTTAGATTCATACCCTAATGATGTTGTGTAATGGTTACATTCAAACATTTAAAATGGCATAAATCACATTGTAGTGTACGACGCATACAATATACAAGATCAAATCAATGTGCGAAAAACATGCACGCTCTCTGTCATTCCATCATTTTAATACATGTACTCTGTCTTTTACACATCTTTCGCTCACGGATTTATTCTGCATTATCATATTAAAATGCAAATGAAGTTAAGTGATTAAGTTTCTAATATTTGGAAAAAGAGAAAGACAAAAATGTGAATTCCTTATTCATAAAAGTTTACCAAAGAAAGCTTGCAATTTAAGCTGTAGTCCTAGTTTGGATTTTAAATCATTGAAAATATATACATTATATTTTACGTAACAACAATAGTTAAAAAAAGTTTACAACATTATTTAAGTAAATACGAAATTCACTCGTCGAGTAATGATGAATTAGATGCAATGTTTGTCGCGTATTTTCTGTAGACAAATGTATGTCATGAATCTTTGTAGGTCTTGAAGAAAATCACTAACACTGTTCTGATGATTTAAAACTGTCAGTGTAGCTCTTTGTGCAACTAGCATAAAATATTATCACAATTTCTAAAATGTGGCTGAGAGATCCTTTGGCCAGTCGGCTAGTGTTTCAGGCATCCTCGTCAGGAGATCGGCAAGAATGTTATTAGCTCCTTGTATGTGTTCTATCGTGTATTAGTAGTTCTGCAGCAAATAGGGCCCAATGGGCGATTCTGTTGTTTTGGGTGTCCCTTGCTGGATAACCAGTAGAGGTGAGTTATCAGTTGTATGAGGAAATGAGTGCCTGTGAGGTACTTTGAAAGTTTGGAGACACAATAAACCACGCTTAGGCACTCTAGCTCCGCTATACTGTACCTGTTGTTCCGCCGGTGTTAGCTTCTGCTAATGTAGATTACTGGATTTCTACTACATCATAACGTTGAAGAAGTACGCCTGCGATTGTAGTGGTGCTGGCATCTTGTTTTTAAGATAAAGGGAACATTTGTATCTGGCAAGCGAAGGATTGTGGATTTGAAAAAAATAATTTTAACCTTTTGATTGCTTCATCTAAATAGACACTCTTACAGATCGCATTTGGTCGTGACTTCATGAGTACATTCGAAAAACATTCATGAAATCTGCAAGAGTGGATATGAATTTAACATAGAAATATATGAGGATGAAAATATATATATTTCTTCCATGTGATGTGTAGCTTAGAGATCCGACCAAGCCGACGGCAGCCTTTTTGAATGGCTGAGAGACCAGTCTTGTTGGCTGAACCTCTTTGCTAAGGTGGTTCAACTTTATAAATGCCTTTTCACACATTATACAAAACTGACATAATTTAAACCAGTAATATTGGGTCGAGACTCTGGCTGTATTTAAGATCTCAGTATGAAGTGGTGTTGCCTGATTTATCAGTAATGCTGTCGGTATCACAGATAGTTGATTTGTCAGCAGCACTATGGCTAATATTAACTGCTTTTGATGTGTAAGCAGTCCTGTCATCAGTGTCATTACTAACAGCAGTAGTGGAAGTAATATAAGGAACTCAATTGTATACAGTGGTAACCTTAAGTGTTTAATTATGTCTGTCGCATTGTGTCTCTTGGAGAAAGTGTTATTGTCGTTTTTCCCTGAGTCGGTGAGTATTATATCAGTCTTGATGTCGTCAATTGTCCCTTGTTGTTGAATGTTGGGGAATGTTGTTTTCTGTTCATGTCTTTCAGAAAGTCTTGTTTGTCTGTAGTGGCAGTAGGGCATATGGTCCTAGTCTTAAATGTAACGTTTCAGTTGTTTTGTTTGCATCCTGTTTGTCTGCGTGGATCGCTGTCTTGCGATGTTACTTTGGTGATGGTAACAGCTTTCATAGGATTGTCAGTACTGTTGATGACATTTTTATTTGTCAACTTGACCTGATTAACTTGGGAGGAATAAGCGTATTGCGCTTCACTTGTTTGTTTTATAGTTTTGTCAATGGTAGTCTCCCTTGGAATTATTACATGTACTGTTTCTTTTTGACATTCAGATTTTTGTTTGTTTGCAGTCGCTTTTGTTATTTCCTTAGTGTTCAAATGACTTTGTTCCCAAACTTTAATGTCTTTGTTAGAACAGTTTTTAACGTTTGGCAGATTTCCTATTATCAAATCGGTGCAGGTGTTATCTACAACTGCACAAATAATTTTCCTTGACAAAATAGGTGTCAATTTGCGCAACTGCTAACGGGTATTTTTCTACGTTGCCTGCGAACGTACGACAAGTGATAAATTTCTCTGTATAGTCAGTCGTATTTACAAATGTTTTCCTTAGACCAATAAAAGTTGATCCGCTATCGCGCATGATTCGGCAGGGCTGGTTGTTAACAAACCTATTTTGGAATTCGAATCTGCCTTTAGAAGACACAACGGCATTGACATTTTCTGTGCAACCGGAATGGCATGGCCGCATTCCAAAATCCCATCTGTTTGAAATTTATTACAAGCTGTACAATCATCATAAATAATATATATCAATAGCTTCTAATGCATTCACATCTTCATGCTGACTTTCACTTTCACTCTTGCTGTCTGAACTTGACGTGTCAATCAGTGCAGCGTTTATATTCTTTAACATACGACGACCTTCACATTGGACTTAGTAGTGTCCCCCAAGAACGACAAAAACATTTAACTGCTCTTTTGTATTGGATCCGTTTAACCCTTTGCTTTCTAACCATCATTTCAAGGTGAGATTGATAATTCGGATTTTATCATACATATCATATTGGTCATGTGAAAGTTTGCAATATGTGCATGGATGTAAACTTTGCTTTTAGTCTACTTCTTGTAGTTGAATGTTTTGATTGTTTAACGTTTACAGCAGCTGCTACTTCATTCTGACTAGAACTTAGTGTAAAGATATCTCTGTTAGTTGTAAAAAACGCAGCCCCTTTCTGTTCCATTTGCTGAATACTTTGACAATCACTTTATTGTAAAAACATTGCAGAGGAGGTAGGTACTGATGTTATGATCTTATTCATCACCATTAGATCTTTTAGTTTATCAAAACTCTTATCGACTTTAGCTGCATTTATCCATTTACTGAAGTTATCTTGGACAACTGATACATAATCAAAAAATGTTTGATTGGGTTTTGGGCATAATTTTGAGAATTCCACCTGATAACCCAGCGGCGTCCAGAAGAAAATGTTGCATTGCCCTATGTTTGGTATAGTCCTAGTCTGTTCTTAATTCCTGGGGTATAGTTTCTATAACTTTTAATGGCTCAAGTGCCACTTGCGCATGTATATAATGACCCAGTTTACTTTAGAAATTTCGTGGTACTTTTCTAGGGTTTCGAAGGTCTCTTCCCAAGCGGAGATGCTGTCTCCAGTCAAAAGGGTTTAACAATTCCCTGAAACTGTTTCAACTTTTGCTCTTCTTCTTTGCTTTTTAATTTATTACTTGAGTCGATTTCTAATTGCTTTACTTTCATTTGGGTTTTTGGCCTTAATTTTCTTAGCTTCTAACTCTAATTCTTTCTGTCTCGTAGCTGCTGCTAATTATATATCTTTTAATTTGGTAGCTTCTGCTAACTCTAACGTTTTGTTAGCTGCTGCTAATTCCATTTATGCTTTTTTGTTAGCTGCTTCCATTTCTAACTTCTTCTGTTCGCATTCTTGCGCTCTTTCTTCTCTTTGCAAATTCTCTGTATGTTTCTTTTCACTCCATTTCGCAAGTTTATCACCTGAGTAACCTAGCTTTTCCCCTAACTCAATGCACTTTTCCAGAGTTGACATTTTCACAATTTTCAATAATAATATTTATATGCAACATAATTATCTCCCTTTCAAATAAACTTTGCGTACAGAAGTTTATTATCTTCCTTTTACTGTTTTGACAAAATAGTTATCAAATTTACATATGTGAAAAAAATTGAGTAAACTATTTAGTGAGAATCAAAAGAAATATAGTACTACTTAGCTTGTTTCAGAGGTGTTGCTCCAGCACCACTGTTGACTTCTGTACTTGATGCCTTCTGTGCTCGTTGTACATAAAATGTGAAGTTACATCTACATTTTACACTATCTGTAGTGGAGAAAGAATAACATTAGTATCGTGGTATAGTTATGTCACTCATATGTCGAATATTGGAGGAGAGAATGGTGATTAGATCAGTTTGAGTGTAGAGAGTTACTTGAAATTTATTCATCACCTGTATTTCGAAATGATTGTCGTAGTTGTTGTGCTCGCTATTTTTACTTGGTTGACCCAAGCACAGTAATAAAAACATTATTTTTATGTCTTAACTCTCTGAGGGTATCGCCAAAACGGAGTGTGCCCCCAAGAATATACCTGTCAACGTCCGAAGTGTACACGTGCTCCCACAAGGCCGCAACCACGTCTGCGTTGTCATGCATCAATACTCAATCAAATTTTGCCGAGCCAGCCAATCTGTCCGCCTGTTCATTTCTCAGCACACCGGCATGCCCGGGAGAAGAATCCAGGTCATGCTTGCCACCATTGACCTCCGAAGCGAAGCAAGCCACTCTGCACGATGCCTGCCTGTCCTTACCCTCTTCAGCACGCTTTCTGAGTCAGTTACAACCACGATGTGTGTATGTATTGTGTTCTCCATCCAGCGGAAAGCTGCACTGATTTCCTCCACCTCCATTCTTAAGCTAGATGTTGTAGTATCATACGCCAGGCTCTCCTGCAAAAAACGACGACCATTAGCTTTTCCTAAGAATCCCCAAGCACTTCTCCTACCTCTCAACACCGAACCAGCTGTGTAGATAATCACACCACCCGGGCGAGCATTATCCTGAATTAGTTGCTGGATTTCCACTTCCATGGCACCCTGCACTCCCGGCTCAATGTGATTATAACTCTGCACAAGTCTGACTGCTACGCTGGCACTCTGACCCACTCCACTCCTGGCCTAATGTTCTCCAAGATGCACACTTGTCTGATCGTATCCTCCACCTGTGCCATCCATGATTTCCCTCTTATCAGTCTCTGACCCTTAACTGCGCCCAGAGCCTCACGCAATGGGTGATCTGTGTATGCATCTACTCTGAGGTATGCCTTCGCCTGCATAAACTTTGTGCCTACCAGCAACAGTCGGCAGACCAAGGATGTAACGCATACACACTACTGGAATGTCTCTGGTGCATCCCTAAATGACCCGCATTGCTTTGATCTGTATGCGCTCTAATTTCACCAGCTGACTCTTTGAGACAGTGAACAGTCCTAGTCCATAATCAATCACTAAGGGGATCAAGTGCTGGTATAGCGTGAAGAGCATTCTCTGATCCGTGTCCATTGCAGCCATAGTTTTAAATGCATTGAGTCCCTTTTTAGATTTTGTCACAACCGTCTCCACGTGGTCCTTAAAGGACAGACTCCAGTCAAATGTGATTCCCAGATACTTCAGTTTGTTCTCTCTGTTGACGCTTCTGCCATCTATCTCGAGGTTGGGACATCAGCTCTCACAATCCTGTTGTCCAGAGAGACCACAAAACAGCCGCATTTTTTGGGTGGATGACAGCACTCATTTCAGTGCACCAATCAATTACTTTGTCTACTGTAGCCTGTAGCTCCTGGGCTGATTGCTCCTTATCTCTCCCCTGCCTATATGCAAGAATATCATCTGCAAATTTTAGTATTCTTCCAACCCCTGGTGCTTCTAGGTTTGCAATCTTGCTCTTATACACGTTAAAGAGCAGCGATGAGATTGCAGATCCCTGTGGCAGTCCCGGGGTTAAAATATGTAGCTCTGAGATCCATGCACCCAGACGGAGAGCAACCTGACGAGAATGCAGGACGGCTGCTATCTAATTCACCAACCAAGGATTTACCCCATTATCCATCAGTGCGGTCATCAAAATATCATATCGAACTCTATTGTACGCATCCTCGAGATCAAGCGCTACCGCCATGGTTTCCTGTCTACTATGGAACCCCTCATAAACGTCACAGGCAAAAGTGGCTGCATTTGACCAGGTATCTTTTCCTGGCCTGTAGCTCCCCATGCCTCTTGGAAGAAGCTTCCCCCTTTCCAAAAACTCTTGCAGCTTGACAGCAACTATCTTCTCTAAAATCCTCCCAAATGTATTTTGATGGTTGATGATCCTTAAGCCGCTAAGCTTTGAATGATCCTTGAATGATTTTGGGAGAGGGATGAGATAGCTGTGTAACCAATCCTGCGGTACTGATGCTGTCCTAATGCTCTGGTTAAAGCAGTCGGTCAACTCCTTCAGGTCTACATCGCTCAAAACCTTCATGTGGCCATACCTAACACCATCGGGAACCATCTTTTGCCTTTTTCAAAATATGTTAAACATCTTCAACCCGTATCATGTCATCATATTGCATATTATGTATGGTGCCAGATAACTCCTCTCTAACTGCAACCCTGGTATCCGCATCATTATGATTGGTCTGCTCTAAAAATCTCTGGAGAAACGCCTCCCCTTTCTCTTTGTCTCTTGTCACGCGCACACCATCCTCTCTATAAATTGTTCCCACTGTCATAGGCCGATTTTTTCTTTGCATTTGTCTGTGCAGTTTGCAGAATTTTCGCAGTCCTTTATCACCTCCAATCTCCTTCATAAAACATTCACATTTTACGTTCTTGGCCTCTGCAGCACAGCACTTCAAATCCTCCACCTTGTCTTTCTTGACCTTTTCTGCTGTGTCCACTTCCTCTCGAGAGCTTCGGGGTGTCTGTCGCACTTTCCTTAGCTGCTTCACTGCAGCTCTCTTTGCTTTCCAAGCATTGTCTACTTCTGGGGTCCACTATGGGGGCTGCAAAAAAGGAGTTTTAACAGTCCTGTTGCATGACCCCTGTCTGAGGCGTCCAAGAAAGCTGTCGGTCCAATCATACCGGAAGGTCTTGCGCGCTCTCCCAGCCTTAACTTTCCTGGATTTAGAGATCAGGACTGAGCATGACATGTGATCACTCCCATTGTCATTCAAAACAGTCCACTTTAAATCAAGGACTGATGACTGGGAGACAAGTGCCAAGTCAATGGCAGTGTCTGCATCGCCAGGCCTCATTGCCTTTCTAGTCGGCCTACCATCATTTATGAAGACCACATCGGAGTTCACCATGGCATCCGCAAGGGCAATTCCCTGTCGGTTGTCACCACTACTGTCCCAATCTCTGTTCCTCGCATTGAAGTCTCAACATATGAGTAGCCTATCACCTGGTAATTCCTCCAAATTCCTTAAGCCAGTCCCATTGTTCCTTTCTGACAAAACAGTCCACTGCGGCATATACATTTATGATGTTCCAACTTAAGCCAGCAATCTCCATTTGTATACCCTGGACCTCTCTTGCACTGTGATTCCACTGGCTCAAGTCAAGTACCACATTCTTCACTCCTTTCTTCACCAGCAGACCTTACCCATGTCTCTTCTGCCCAGTGGGGTTTATATAACTGGCATACCCAGTGCTATGGTATTTGTCTGTATTTAACTCCTGGAGCATGAGGACATCAAAATCATATATTAGCCTCTCCAATACAGGACCTCTCTGCCTGGCACTACGACAGTTCCACTATACCACTCTTACATGGTTGAAACCTAGTCTCTCCACTTTTCGTCTTGTTCTACTGGCGCCTGCCCTCCTATTTCTATGCCTTCTTCTCACACCACTTCCTCGCCTTCTCCTCCTCACTCTCTCTTCACTAGCGTCTGAAAGATGTGTCAAGCGCAGAGCACGTGCTCCGTAGCTCCGGCGACGATTCCCGTGTTTAATTAAATCCAGAGGCAAAGATTGGATATTGCAGGAAATAACCGGTCACTCTAGCATTGCCTGCTTACTAGGGAAGGGGCAGGGGATGTCCCTCAGGAGTCCAATCGCCTGGCTCCGCCCCGCCCTTATACCAGACGTTCCACGTTCACAACCAGCTCACCCGTGGCCATTCAATCCTCGGCACGTCGGTCCACCTTAAACTTGGGGGTTTATAACTGTGTTTTCCATCTCCTAGATTGGCCGCTGTAATAGCTAACGGGCCCAATCTAATCGGGGGCAAGAGGTTCCAGCGCCTCATTCCTGGCGAACACAGTAGATACATGTATACGGGGAACAAAACCCATTTCATACAATATCTATTAAATAGTACATAGTTAAAGTCACCACACAATGGAAACAAAACTCTCGCCGGTAGATAGTTGAGCACCAAACAAAGCAGTGACGACATCAGTAATCTGGTTAACTTCATACGTTGATCTTTGTAGTACAACATGCTGACGGTACAGCAGTGACCAGATCATACACTGACACAACCTGGACAACACACATGACATCTGCCGTATGTCAATAGACGAGGTGGAATTTATAAATTAGACTTGTGTTTTTAAAGCCAAATATTCTAGCTAAAGTGTATTTAGATTTTGTAACCGTCAGCTTGGATGCATTGAAGGTTCGCTTGAAAGTTGTAACCAAAGACATTCGATAAAGTAAGACATATCAACATGATAAAGATGCTTGCAGATCCACACATTAATGGGAAATACCTTAGACTTGTAAAAAGACATATATTGGAAACAACAAGTTGCCATAAGATTGATAACTCTGTGGCTAAGGGCTTGCTAGCGCGGTTTGTGAGCCCGTATACTCGGGTTTGAAACACAGCGTTGCTGGTTTTTTCGAAAAAGGTATAGGAGCCGGTCGTTCAGAAAAAATGGCAAACTACTAACGTAAAATTTGCCTAGTGCATCAACAGCAGCTGAAAAATGCTGGTGTTGACTGCAACGTCCGTAAGGGATACGCAAAACATTTAAAATTAGGTCAATATCTGTCCACAGGTGTGAGAGAAGGTTGTATAATGTTTCCAGATCTTGTTTCCTTGTACAGTGAAAAATTTTAAACTAATTTACTTAATTACAGAGATTACATCTCGTCTCGGAAGTCATGTTTTCGCCCCTCTAAATAAATTTATTTCTAACATGGACTTGGCCTCCCAGGGCGAAATGCATAAACTACTTGGGAAGTAAATATAGACCGTAGGATATTATCTACATCGTCTATGGAGTGACAACTGCTTAAAAATATGGGGCTAGCATCATATATCCACGCTGTGTGGCGAAGGTGTTACAGACGCAATACGCAGTTCGTAATCCCGAAACTCGCGCTCGAAAACAGCTGCCGCCGATTTGGATGTAAATCGCCTTGCGCGTATTTTCATACAATAGTGTGAGTGCTGTTCGTTCAGAAAGAAATGGCAAACTTCTGAATATAAGAGAAGTAACGGCAGCAGCAGGCTATAACAATAGGAAATAAAAACTGTTCGGACTGTGAAAAACTGAGAGATACCAAGCACATTACATAAAAAAACCGAACAGCAAAGACTGACGCTGAATATTTTGGTTGTTACCCCCCTCTGAATTACGTTTGCCGCAGTGGACTTCGTTTTAAGGTATGTACACTTGATCAATGTACTCCTCATCTTGATCATGAGTTTTTTCTCAGGCGTTACACATACCTATTTGTTTTTATTTCCTACTGAACATAAACCTGCCATGAAATTACAAAATGCTAAAAAATGCTGGGGTTTATTGCAAAGTCCTAAAAAGGTAACTAGTGGTTAGTTACCAAATGCCAGTCAAAGCGTGTGAATATGTTCTCTACTCACTGACTGCTTAATGACTGAATTGATTGAGTTTTTTTTATTTTTAAAATTTCTTTTCCCAAATTGCTTTGATCTGCAGTCAACAGACGTACAAGATCAACTGATGAGGCATCATGGCGAGATGGAGATAAGAAGGAAAGAGCAATCGAATGATGAGGAAGAAAACACAAAGAAGCAATTTGACGAGATGGGGACAAGAATTAAAGATCAGTTGTCATCTGAGAAAGAAGAACTGAACAAGCGATTTGAGGAGCTGGAGATAAGAATGACAGAGCAGTCGAAGGTGGAGGAAGAAAAAATGAAGAAGCAACTTGACCAGATGGAGAAAAGAATCAAAGAGCAGTTGACGAAAGATGAGTATGAAGAATGAAGAATCAATTTGACGAGATGCAGACAAGAATTAAAGTTCAAATGTCAGCTGAGAGTAAAGAACTAAAGAAGCAATTTGAGGAGATGGAGATAAGAATGAAAGAGCAGTCGAAAGTTGAGGAAGTAAAGATGAAGAAGCAATTAGACGAGATGGAAAAAAGAATCAAAGAGCAGTCGCCGAAAGATGAGTATGAAGAAATGAGGAAGCAATTTTACGAGATGCAGTCAAGAATTGAAGATCAAATGTCAGCCGAGAAAGAAAAACTGAAGAAGCAATTTGAGGAGATGGAGATAAGAATGAAAGAGCAGTCGAAGGATGAAGAAGAAATAATAAAAAAGCAATTTGACGAGATGGAGAAGATAATCGAAGAGCAGTCGACGAAAGAAGGGTATGAAGAAATGAAAAAGCAATTTGAGGAGATTGAGACAAGAATTAAAGATCAGTTGTCAGCTGAGAAGGAAGAACTGAAGAAGCAATTTGAGGTGATGGAGATAAGAATGAAAGAGCAGTCGAAGGTTGAGGAAGACCAAATGAAGAAGCAATCTGACCAGATGGAGAAAATAATTAAGAGCAGTCGACGAAAGATGAGTATGAAGAAATGAAGAAGCAATTTGAAGAGATGGAGGCAAGAATTAAATATCAGTTGTCAGCTGAGAGTGAGGAACTGAAGAAGCAATTTGAGGAGATGGAGATAAAAATGAAAGAGCAGTCGAAGGTTGAGGAAGAACAAATGAAGAAGCAATTAGACGAGACAGAGAAAAGAATCAAAGAGCAGTCACCGAAAGATGAATATGAAGAAATGAGGAAGCAATTTTACGAGATGCAGTCAAGAATTGAGGATCAGATGTCAGCCGAGAAAGAAAAGCTGAAGAAGCAATTTGAGGAGATGGAGACAAAAATGAAAGAGCAGTCGAAGGATGAAGAAGAAATAATGAAGAAGCAATTTGACGAGATGGAGAAGATAATCGAAGAGCAATCGACGAAAGATGCGTATGAAGAAATGAAAACGCAATTTGAGGAGATGGAGACAAAAATTAAAGATCAGATGTCAGCTGAGATTGAACAACTGAAGAATCAATTTGAGGAGATGGAGATAAGAATGAAAGAGCAGTGGAAAGACGTACACCATCAACTGAAGAAGCATTTTGAAGAGATGGAGATAGGAATCAAAGAGCAGTCTAAAGATGACGAAGAAAAAGACCCGAAGACACAGCTAGTTGAAGAGGAGACAGAAATCACACATTCGGGGACTAAAATTCCAATAACTGGTGACCAACAAAATAAACAGGTAGGTTGTAATTTTTCCGGATATTTAAAGTGTGTTGTATTTGTTTTTGTTAAAGAGCACATTTAACGTGGTGTAGCTTTAAAAAGCCCTTAACCCACATGGTAAAAGAAATTGAGGAAGACATAAAAACTCACACAGTATAGAGTTAGAAACAGAAATGAACAATATGTGAAGAATGTGAACAGGGCTTTATGTGATACCCAAAGGTAGGCGGCTAGCATTGAGTTGATTGAGGGCCTGCATGGGGTAGCCAAAGATAGGCGACTAGCATTGAGTTGATTGAGGGCCTGCATGGGGTAACCATAGATAGGCGGCTTAGATTTAGATGGTTGAGGTTCTATGCCACAATAGAGGACAGAGAGCAAACGAAGAAAACCGTCACTGCACACAGATATTTCAATAAGTGTTCAATCTCCTTCTATCGACCACCCAAAGAATGTCTTTGTGCAGCACATGACCTCCGTACCACTGTCTTTTATCCAAAAGTGTGCATGTGAGAATCTCTAATGCTAGACATATAGATAAGTATATTACAAAAGGAAAAGTACTCGTTTTCACAACTTAAGACATATTCAGCTGAGTTGAGTTGAGTTGAGTTGAGTTAACAACCGACATTAAAGCGCCCTAATACTGATTCTGTCAGTTGCAGTCTGATAATGTGTCCACCTACCCCTTCCTCGGAGTAATGGATGTCTGCAGATCCTCTGGTCACGCCCTTACGAATCTTTCTCCCGAGGCCAAGGTGATTTATTTGTTCTTCCACACTATACACATTTTTTCTTCTTCTTTCGTTCGCCTGAAATATGTTTGTAACTTCAATGTTGTCTCTTGTATGAATCTAACAGTCTTTGTTAGTTCACTCAGCGGTCCATAGAGTTTATCTCCCACTGTTTTCTCTCTAGGCCAGAAGGTTCGCCTGGATATGTTGTAGTTCGGGCAATCTCTGCTGTCTGCTACGCCAAACCACTTGTGCACATGGCTGAGTCACCAATCTTGAATTTTGTATAGATGTGGTTGCGTAATCTATTGTATCCTGTTCTGAGGCGCAGACGAATGACCTATTCTGGTCTATCCATAACGTTGTAGTCGTCTTGAGTAGGGTTTGATGGCCTTCTCACTGATTTGATCATTCTTTTATTTTGGTGGTATGTGGCACATCAGGTTGGTCTTCTTTTGCTCCTTCCTTAGCCAATCGATCAGCTCTGTCATTTCCGGAGACTCCACAGTGGGATGATATCCACTGTATGGTTAACTTATGTTGACCGCTATGCTCAGAAAGTAGTGTCCTTAGGACTGGCAATTTCCCAGACAGGAGCGCCTCTATTACGGATTTTGCATCTGTCAGTATTACAACAGGTTGTGAACCATGGCTGGTACTTTGTAATTTCTCTGTCTATCTTGATTGCCTCAATTTCAGTATCATAGTTATGGCTGTACTTTCCTGTTGGAACTCTGGCCATGTCCCTGGTATTATTTGGGTATTCTATGTGCACTCCCGCACCTCCATTTCGAACAACATTTTGTGCTGTCCCATCAGTAGTATAGTATGCGCATTATCCCCCCTAAATCCGGATTCAATCCGGAATATTTCCTTATATAGCCTCTATGTGACGTCATAGAAATCCGGTGAAAATGACTCCGGAGTCTCGATCCGGAGGCAAAGAGCTATAACTCATGAATTGTTCGGGGTTTTTCTGGCATTGTCACATCCCTTTAAAATCCGGTGATCGGTGAGTTTGCGCGTGCGTGGGGGCGTGCGCGTGCGTGTGATCGGGAGGAGCGCGGGTGGTGCGCGCGCGGTGCTTGATGGGTAGGTGTTTATTATTAGTCATGGATCCGAGGTGGAAACATCATTTTACGGCTTTGATTGCTGGGCCAACGGGTAGTGGAAAATCTATCTTTGTGCAAAAGTTCCTGATCCATCTTCCAGACATGATCGAGCCACTGTCAGAGGAAGTTATATGGTGCTAAGGAGAATGGCAACCTCTGTATGGGACTATGAAGGGTGTCGAGTTTAACGAAGGTCTACCGGATATGGAAAAATTGACAGGAGATAGACGTCGACTAGTGGTGATAGATGACCTAATGGTCGAAATAGATGATAAAGTGACTAAACTATTTACTAAGGGTAGTCATCATTGCAACTTCAGCGTTATGTATATAGTCCAGAAACTCTTTGGTAAGAATAAAGAACACAGAACCATCAGCTTGAATTCGCATTATCTAGTGGTAATTAAGAACCCTCGAGACGGGTCACAGATTACCAATCTGCCCAAACAGATGTACCCCGGTCGCGTATCATATGTCCATGAGAGTTTTAAGGACGCGAAAGCGGCTCCACACTGGTATTTGCTCTTTGACTTTCGACAGAAAACACTAGATCAGCTCCGTTTACGAAGCAATATTTCCCCCGATCAGCGTCAAGTCGTCTACGTGCCCAAATAGTATGTCCAATCAGGTGAAACGTCACGGGGCCATGCTGCAATTCTTGGGTGAGGCGAAACCAGCTGCCGTAAAAGCTGTAATTAAAACAGCGTCCACTGACCTCGTCCAATCAATTTGTGAATGCTGTCACAATGTATTAAAGGGTAATGTTCCATTGACACCGGCTCAGAAGAGGCGACTGCAGCGGCACAAAAACAGGCTGAGAGCGCTCACGGGTAAGAAACTGTCTATCAAGGAATGGAAACAAATCTTGCATCAAGGTGGTTTCATGGGTGCTTTATTAGGTCCCATTCTAAACGTGTTGAAAGGCGTCGTGGGTTTGTAATGAAGAAAATGATCTTGATCGCTGCTGGAAAAACCCTATGTACCACCCGACACACTAACCGATAACTTGCATTACCTGGATCAACAAATGCAACAAGTCCTAGAAACTAAAGATCTACCACCGCGGGGAAAAGCCCGAGTGTATCAGCAAACCTTGCAGCGTTATCTGAATTGAATTGCTTGTTGTGGTATACTGATATTTGGTAACCTACCTGCATGGCCAAACCAATTGACTTGCTGCCTTCTAATAACATCTAGTGCAGCTATAACCCCCACTTTAGTCCTGATTTCTTCATTTCTGATCTTATCTCTTCTTGATATATTGAGTATTCTTCTTAAGGAATCTCATTTCTGTTGTGATTTTTCTTTTCTCTTTTTCTGTCATTGACCAGGTTTGGCATTGGTAACCTAGGGTTGGTAGGAAGATTGTGTTGTAAAGTGCTTTCTTAGTAGTTATTGATACATGTTTGTTCTTTAGTAGTGGTGTCATTTGTCCAGTGAGTTGGTTTGCCTTATTGCGTCCTTTTTCGATTTCGTCTTCTGATATGCCATTTGATGATATTATACTTCCTCAGTAATGGAAGCCGGTCTCTCTGGCCGAGGGGTTACAACACTTTCTCTGTAATCCCGTTTATCACGCAGAGTCTCGTATCGGGCGAGAGCTGGAGGCGGTTCGACCCCCGCTCGTGACTTGCGGGATAACTGAGCAGGCCGCTCAGAAAGCAATGGCAAACTACTGAGCGTAATCTTGCCAAGAAATCAACAGACAGCTGAAAGATGCTGCTTTTGACAGCGATGTCCTGTAAAGGATATGCGAATAAAAAAAAAATGTATTTGAAACTCTTTAATTTGTTTTTCAAGGGATCTTCGTTTAGGTGAATCGTTCTTGCTTTTTCTTCTTTAGTTATAGTCATTACCTCTGTTTTACTTGTGATAATTTTCATGTTATGTTCCCTACACATTTCGTTTAGATTATTCATGTGGTCTTGTAATTCAGCTTCTGATTTTGCTATTAGTGCTTGGTTGTCCGCAAACAGGAGTTCTCTAATGGTTAGATTTGCAGATGGTTCTTCTTCTGTATTCTCGTCATGCGGTGTTCTTGCGGTCTCTGTTTGGCTGGTTTCTTTACATATGTTGTCTATATATGTTATGAACATGAGAGGGGACAGGACACAACTTTGTCGTACTCCGGATCTTATGGTGAAGGGTTCTGAGTGTCCTCTAGTTGCTCTCACTATGTATTCACTGTTGTATAAGCTTCCATATAGGTTTGTTAAATGTGTACTCACTCCACATTGTTCAAGGATTTCCCTACAGCTTGTTTCTATCTACTCTACCAAATGCCTTTTCTTGGTCGACAAATGCTAAGTAGAGTGTTTCATTGAAGTCGATTGATTTTTCTATAAGTTGTCAAAGCGCAAAAATGGCATCTGTGCTTCCTTTGTTTTTTCCTAAATCTAAATTGTGTTTCGCTTAGCTGGGGTTCAATAGTAGTTCGTA
Organism: Cepaea nemoralis; assembly: GCA_014155875.1. NCBI lineage: Eukaryota > Metazoa > Mollusca > Gastropoda > Stylommatophora > Helicidae > Cepaea > Cepaea nemoralis. Next base: position 28,368 of record JACEFZ010003815.1, read on the forward strand.
ATCTTTACTCGAGAATTTTCCAAAATATTTTCCCAGTATGACTCAACAGTGAAATGCCTCTGTATTGTGTGCAGTCTCTTTTGCTGCCTTGGTTTTCCAAATTGGGATGATTATGGCGTTTTCCCAGTCTTGTGGTGTCTGTTGTTCTACCCAAACATGGTTGAATAGCCATGCAGCCATGCTGTTCCTACTTCTCTTTCTGTTTTAATTAGTTCATATGGTATTTCATCTTGTCCTGGTTATTTGTTCATGGGGCTAATCCGACGGCTTCTATAATGTCTTCTTTCATTATGTCTGGTTCCAGTTCTTCGGTGGCATCTGTGTTGGTTTCTTGAATTCCTGTGACATCTGATGGGATGTTGAGAAGTTATTCGAAGTACTGTTTCCATTTTATTAGGATTTGGTTTTGTTCACTTATTGGTTCTCCATTTTCGCTGTTAATTATTTAAGTTGGTTCAAAGGGTTCTCCTCTGGTTCTCATTGCACTTATCTTTTTGTAGAAGTTTCTAGTTGCCTCCTTATGGTTTTTATATAGGGTTTCTCCATGCTCCTCCAAGTCTTTTTGTTTTTCTCTCTTTACTATTCTATTCACATGTCTTCTCGCTATTCTATATTCTATGTAATCGCATGCCTGTTTGCTCTTCGATAACTTTTTATGTTTCCCTTTTGTCTTTTACAGCTTTCTTTACTTCTGCGTTCCAGAAACTTGTTATTTTCTTTATCCGTGTCTTGCATTTTTTCGTGGTTCCACATGTTATTTTCGCAGTATTTAAAATGCTTGATTTCAACATCTCCCAATCTTCTTCCACTGTCTTTCTTTCTATAGGTAATTTTACAAAGATTTCAGTTAGTTCTTTCTCGTAATTTTCCCTCACTGCCTCGTCTTTGAGGTTTTTTTAAATTTACTGATTCGCATAGCATGTATATTCCTGGTCTTTGCTTTCTTCTTCTGATGGTTCGTATTGTTGCAACGACTGCTTTGTGGTCTGTGTTTATATTTAATTTGGGCACTGTCCTTACATTTAATATGTTTCTCTTTCTGTTATTTCTTGTTAATATAAAATCATTTTGGCTTTTAGTATCTAGATCGTTCGATTTATACCAGGTGTATATTTGTGAGTCTTTGCGTTTATAGAGTGTGTTTGTTATATAGAGGTCGTGTTGGCTGCATAGCTCTATCAGTCTTCTTCCGTTATCATTTCTTTCATTATGTTTGTCTCCAAATTCTCCAAGATGTTTTTCTATGCCCGCTCTGTTGTGTCCTAGTCTTGCATTAAAGTCTCCCATAACTATGATGTTGTCCTGCTTATCTATTTTATTTAGCACGTCATGGATGTCTTCGTAGAATTCCCCGCATTCTTGCTCATTATTGTTTGTATTACATTGTGCGTATGTGTGTGCATATGTTATAATTGTTTGTTCTTTTATCCTCATTGTTATGATTCTTTGCTAGTCGTGGTTCAATGACTATTCCCACACCGTGTATTGCCCTTTCTTGCTGTTCCAGTCCAGAGTAGACTAACGTGTAACTGTGGTGGATCTCCTTGCATCCTTCCCCCTTTATTCTGGTGTCAGCTATTCCCATCAGCATAATTTTGCTCTCTTCCATCATTTCTATAAGTTCTACGTCTTCTTTACTATTAACACCGCAGACGTTCATTGTGCCTACGTATAATATGAATGCAGATTACAGGCAAAATGCCACTGATGGCACCTAACTGTAGGCTTGTACATCACAATAGCCCTACTAAGAAGGTCATTCATAGTTATCTCAAAAACTTGAACTGATAGAAACTGATGTGATTACATGTTTGAAATCAGCATCACACAATTACACAAGAGAGCTATAATATTTAAGGCACCACTATGTGTGTAAACCAGTGTAATCAATATACAATAACTTAATGACATCACCATATATATATCATTATTTGTATCTTAGTTTGTTGTATGATGTACAGAATGGTTTAGATGCCCATACACTTGGCCATGAAGTCGAGATTGAAACTGAGTCAACAATAGTAGAGGATCTCCAGTCAGAAGAAACGAGTGCTGAGGGAATTCAGACGGAAGTATCACAAACAAAATCTCAGACAGACGGTGAAGACAATGAGTCGTTATCTGAGGTGAGTAACTTCAAATACACTGACTATCTCATGATTAGTACTGCGGATGTAAAAAGCACATTTTATAGACACATTCTTTAAAATATACGATTTACAAGTAATTACATGTAACCAACGTACTTGCAAATAATGTTGTAACAAACTGTCCCCAAAATGAAGTCTCCCAAAGACAATGTCCCCACAAACATGTCATAGAAAAAATGTCCTCACTATATAGTCACACATAAAATGTGGAAGTCCTATTGTTTGAGGAGAGCCAAAGAACCACTGTGATGACTGTTATTTATGTGTTGTCAATGTTCAGGGAAATTGTTAGAAGCTAGTTAGTTGCAGTTCTAATTTCACGGCAAAGGGTCACCCTATTATGCTCCGTTCCTGTGCTAAATCACTCACACATAGCTGTCACAGAAACGTCACCCCCAAAATATCCTTAGATAGAAGTCACCAAAAAATTGTCCTAACATAGAAATAGAAGGCGCCCATAAATTGTCCTGACATAGAAATAGAAGTCACCCAAAAAGTGTCCTGACATAGAAATAGAAGTCACCCAAAAAGTGTCCTGACATAGAAATAGGAGTCACCTAAAAATAGTTTGACATAGAAATAAAAGCCACCCATACATATCCCTGACATAGAAATAGCCCACACACACACACTTTCTAAGAAAGACGACACCATCAAAAATATCACAATGTTGCCACTTACAAAATGTCGACTCAAGGAACCCATGAACAAAATATCAACTCAAGGAAGCCACTAACAAAATGTCCACTGAAGGAAGCCACTAACACAATGTTCACTCAAGGAAGCTATTAACAAACTATCCTAATACTCAAGAAACAAACATGGTGACCCCTCACATAATCCAACAAAGAAGACAAATGTCTGCCCCGATAACGACTTGCAGTGTGAAAGAACGATGGGACTTACTTGTTTGTTGTCAGAGCAGGTGAAACCTCGCGTAAACTACAGGAGAATGATGGTTCAGAATGAACACAGTTGTTGGAGTCAGGGGACAATGGGTAGAAAGCTTTCAAAGTGGAAGAAAAGCGTTACTGATGAATAACGTAATGGGAGATCTGCCAATGTTATGAGGTAGAACGTTTTGTACATCAAGGGCCCTATATTGGTGCATTTCAAGGAAATTCGGTGAAACTGTAACTATTGTGTGTCCACATTTGTTCGCCTCCATATAAAAATCCATATCTCAGTAACCAACTGAGGGAAAATTATGAGATTTAGCATATAAACTTATCATCATGTCCACCCAACAAAAACATTTTTGTTCTGGAGATTGTACAGCAGATTTCAAAGTGTTTTTTTTTTTATATGCGGTATATAATGTACGGGTCAGAGATGAAGTGTACATTTTTAGAAGTATTTCATTTTGACACGGAAACATCAGCTTTGAATAGTTAATTTTCTCGTGGTTCACGAAAAAGGCCTTATGACAAGAACCCCGCGCAGATTAAAATTGGGGTGTTCAGACTAGTTCAGAGGTGTCGTCAGTATGTGGGTACTTTCATGAATCCTGATTATTTTTTTTTACAATCTTACCACTTATCGCTAACATCTGAATGTGTGAATATTGTTCAGTGGGATTGAATGTGAAATTGTGTACACTTCAAAGCATCGCTATGAAGTTGTACACAATTTTTTTGACAAGAAGCTGATAGAAGGAAACTGTTTCAAACTGTTAAATCCCGAAAAAAGAACGGTGCATGCATTGGGTTTGAGTAAACGGTCATTTCGTCGATGGGTGCAAGAATCTGGAATTAAACCACCACGCAATAACCAAACGGTAGGTAGAAAGGTTATTGTAGACAGCTTTGACAAGATTTCATAAGGCGAGCTATTATGAAAATGCTTTAAAAAGTCGCTTAAAAGTCGACAGGGTCGACTTCATTGCACCGGGTTCTATCCCATATGGCTCGGTCTCTTTCCGCAGCGCGGAAAGCATCGCACAAAGCACGAACTCCGCAGCTCTAGCGACGACCCACAGGAGTCTCCGAAAAATTTAACTCGTGAACCGAAGGATGCGGCCCGGAATCGAACCCACAACCTTTGGAGCCCGAGTCAAAAGGCTTGACCACTTCGCCACGGAGACTCCTAAAATTATAAAAATTTTGGATTTTATATCCAGGATTATCCAGCATTATAAAAATGCTGGATGCCAAAGAAACAGTGACTGTAAGAAAACTTAGGGTTTGGTTGAGAAAGAACAATAACATAGAGCTATCCAAAACAACTTTGTGGAAAATTATAAGGACATTATCTTCACTTTTAGAAAGTACAAGGGAGGTAGAAATATTCTTTGCGAGCAGCCGCATTTAGGAGCCATGAGAAGCAGATACCTACGTGAAATAAGGGAAATGCGCAAAGAAAATTATGGCATAGTGTATTTGGATGAAATGTGGATCAATGCGCACCACACAAGTGATAAGGAATGGCAATCAGTGGATGGACAGATAAAGCGATATGTGCCCAGTAGTATAGGACAGCTTTTGGTCATGGCCCATGCAGGTAATACGCATAATGGCTTACAACAGAATGCTGGGCTCGTGTTCGTATCAAAGCATACAGACAATAGGGATTATCATAATAAGATGAATGGTAATGTATTTAGAGATTGGCTCGAGAATACTGTGCTTCCATCCCTAGATAGACCGTCGTGTCCAATTATGGACAATGCATGATATCAATGTTGTTGCCCAAGAAGACAAAATACCTACAGCATCGAGCACAAAGGGAGCAATAAAGATATGGTTCCGAATGGAAAACATACCATTTCCAGAAAGGTATTTCTAGCTAGAATTGTTGTCCCTTGTAAAACAGACGCCAAAAAGCAAGAAATATCAAATCGACAAGTTGATAGAAGAGCATCGTCATGGGTGCTTGAGACTTCCGCCGTACCACTCTCATTTTAACCCTATAGAACTTGTGTGGGCTAAAATTAAAGGACAGGTGGCAGCTGACAATACTATATTCAAATTGTCTGACGTCAAGATACTAATCCAGTCCGCGCTATTAAATATTGATAAAAGTTACTGGGAAAATGTGAGGACCATGTGTTGAAAGAGGAAGAGGACTATTGGAGAAAGGATGGATTGAATTTTATGCAACCGAGAGCAGTCATCAACCTACTGGAATCGTCCGACACAGATTAAGGTCTGAGCAGATCGCAGACCTTAATCCGCGTGCACGCTTACTGGATATTTTGCTCCAACTATTCAGACGAATTGCAGGCCCTAAACATTACAGCATCAGCACAATGTCAATGGCAACAGTTTGTATTCCACAGTGATGAATTTTCAATTCCGCAAGCCCTCAGCGGTGACAAACAACTGGTATTGAAAAAAAAAACAACAACAACAAAACACACTAAACGAGTAAACGCATTGAATACCAACAGAAGAGTAATATTGCGGTGGAAACTGACATATTGTGGCATAACAAGAAACGTGAGAGCAAACACGTTGTCAAATTAGGGGACAACACACGTGCATACGAATCAATCTATAAACTTCAATGAAAAGAGGACCAACATCTTGGTCGTTAAGAAGAAAGCCCACTACAGAGACACTGACAACTATTTTCATAGTGCAAAACAGGTAATCATGTTCCGTCTCTGAACAGTAAACAGCAGAGTAGACAATCTTTCACGAAGACTCAAAGCGGGTCTGTCACCCATGTGTACGTGTGAACAAACTACACAGACAGCGGAACAGATCCTTAAAAATGGACACAAGATGACTAAATTGGGGTATCATTTCTGGTCACTCCATACGCACATTAACGCACAGCTATTTGGAAGCTTTCACGAACTCAATATAAAAAGCTAAATGCATCCTAGTAACATGAATACTTGTGTACAATTATTAACCAGCAGCTGAAGAAACAAGAAGGAAATGAAAAATAAGGTAAGAAATATATTCCTTCTACTTTCCTGTCAATTTACACATTATTTACCCCATGCCTCTGTAAATTCTCTGTCTTTACTAATATTACACATTGCACCCCTCTCGGGAGTCTCCGTGGTGAAGTGGTCAAGCCGTCTGACTCGGGCTCCGAAGGTTGTATGTTCGATTCCTTCATTTCACGAGTGCATTTTTTCGGAGACTCCCGAGGGTCGTCGCTGGAGCTACGGAGTTCGTGCTTTGTGCGACGCTTTCCGCCCTGCGGAAAGAGACTGAGCCATATGGGATAAAAACCCGGTGCAATGCAGTCGACCCTGTCGACTTTTAAGCTACTTTTTTATTGCACCCTCTCCCATACGAATCTGGCTACGCCTTGAACTTGTGTCCTTACCAGAAATAACGTGGTTTACTGTAAGACTAGTTTGTTAGCGTGAATTCACTACATTTTCCCCAAAACATCAAAGAAATGTCGCCGCTTTCGATGAGTTAAGTTGCTTTTGGACCTATCAAAGACATATTCCTTGGGTGGTGGTAAATATAAGACGACAGGAAACATTTCATAACGATGCAACAAACAATTTTCAAAATAATTCATCATGAATGAAGGCATTCTTTTCGGGACAGACTATAGTGTTCGATGCCGTGTTATGATAGCATGAACAAACTGAAGCCCACAATAGGATTGATACGCCGGGTAATTCTCTAAAAAGAAGTAGTGTTGCTGCACAACGTCTGTCCTCATACGGTGCATAGTATATAAACAACATGCTATTCAATTTTAGGTCTTGAAACATTCAGTATGCAGGCAGAATTGGCGCCATCAGACTTTTACTTGTTTGGGTCCTGGAAAGAACATTTGCCGGATCAGAGGTTTGCGGATGACAACGATATTATGGACGCGATGAAAACTTGGTTTAAGAACACATATAAAAACTATTTTCTAGAAGGCATCACCAAGCTAGTTGCCAGGTAGACTAAATGTATTTGCCAGACAGGGAGGCTACGTTGAGAAACAACACACACAATTTCTGGTTCGCATTATTGTAAACAAGCTGTTTGTCAAACCCCTCTTATTTAATTACTTCCTCTCGTACATACATACCTACTTACTTAATGCTTGTTTACATCGTACTTAATTGCATACTAACTTACATACTTGCACATTAATTAAAATACATACTTACTTACTTAGTTACATACTTACTTAGTTACATACTTACTTACATACATACTTACTTACAAATGTACTTAATTACACACTTACATACGTTCTAATATACATACATATTTACTTACATATGTACTTAATGACATATTTACATTATATATATATATAATATATATATATATATATATATATATATATATATATATATATATATATATATATATATAAGGGGGCTGCGTGGTCTCGAGGTATGGTGTCCGCCTCGAGTGCTGGAGGTCCCGGGTTCAAGCCGTAAAAAATCCCTTGGCAGTTGGAAATCGAAAAAGAGTAGCCTAAAGGCGCTGCCCAGGCACAATTTCTAGTTTAAATAATCTACCCAAAGTATTTAAGGATCATCGCTGGTGCTACGGAATTCGTGCACTGAGCTGAGTTTCTCCAGACTCAGGTTTGAGTTAGGAGGAGAACGGAGCACTTATGGATTACACCCGTGTGCCGTGATGTTGATCCATCGACTAAACTAAACATATATATATATATATATATATATATATATATATATATATATATATATATATATATATATATATATCTTCCCCGATGGTGTTTCCACCTTGTCGTGTCAGAGTCTTGCGTAGAGCAAGATAAGTAGCTCGTTTTCTGGCAAGTGTGAAGCAATATCAAACTATCAAATCACACGAAATGAATATCCGAAAGTATTATTCACAAGCTTTATTTACGCGCTGCATTTATTATCGCACAAACATCGCGCAATGACAATCCATAGCAATCATTACGGCATGAACAATATCACTACAATACATAATAATACATGCAAGCAATAAACATCTCACTTATAAGTCAAACTATTCAAGCGAACCAGTCTCCCACTGTCGTACAGGCTAGCTCTCAATGCAGATTCAAACACTCCTCGCATACCCATGCGACCTGTCCATTCAAACACCTAAACCCGTCTGCCAGTTCTGGCGTTCTACACGCTACACACCAGTCGGCGCTCACGTCAGCTAGTGTGACCCCTGCAAGGTTCACGGGGTGTACTGCTGACCAGCGGTCGTTTAAGCTTCGCTCAATTGCTGTGCTTGGCTGCTTATCCGGGCGTCGTCGAAGACGCCGCGTTCTCTCTGCAGTGTTTAACATCACTCAGGGTTGCGTGTTGTTATGTTGTCTGGCGTTGGTACAGACAACGCGTCGCAATCTCGGATGTGAGACCTTGACACTCTCCACACTTCTTTTTCATGAAAGGATTTCCTTTCATGTACAGTATATATATCTAGGTGTTATTAAACATGTCAAAGTCGAACATTATACCTTAACAATTATAATAAATATATACAGGTGAATAGTAAACAATATGTATACACCAATTATGTTGCACTATGAAGTACAACAGTCAAGTACAATCTATTTCATGGGCATTACCTCGTTGTGACACAGCTAGTCCGGTAGGTATCGGCTAAACTGGCCCCTACCTCACAACCAAGACCAAAAATACTAAAATAATCAGGTCAAGCCGTGAGCATCTCCCTCTGAGATAGCTCCATCATCAGACCTCTGTTTAGAGTTTCTAATGAAGGTCAACAGTTTTGGCAATATACTGTCCATATCTAAACGACGTTACATTGACATGTTATTTATCAAGCACACATGTTAATGGTTACAATACATATTTACATATCACCAACAATTTAGAGTACTGTCCCCTGGTTATTATACAAAAAATTTAGGAACAATAATTTATCGTCGTTTACAAGACATAAATTACCACTGCAAATTTATTTCTTAGTGTCATAATTTGATCCTTATTGACAAATGTGCACAAAAAGTCACGTTTGTAAAGAAGCAATCAAGTTACGATGCTGAGATTACATCTTATAAAAATCGACATATACAATTCCGTATATGGAAATATTTTAAATCACATTTTAATACAATTGTCATACATTTATAGACTTTTTAGCGTAGTCTGTTAACTTTTAATATTAATATGCAAAAAAAAAATCGGAAGTATACAGCTGTACTATTACATGTGTTGTGGTGTCATTCATACAACGTTGGTCCGTTCTGGATGGATCTTATATAAACGGAGTAGTAGTTGTTACTATCAGCTGTTGGATCGTCTCTTCCGCCTTCTGCTCGGATTGTACTGTCGCAGTCATCTTTCGTACCTTGTTAAAACGTCTTGGACAACTCGGTCTGGATACCTTCAGGATTACCCCACGTTGTAGTGGCTTGGTAAATTCCTGGATCTTGTAGTGTTGTCCAGTGACACTTCTCTGTAGTGTCCGGTTGTTACAATATTTATGTATTTACAATAATAATTACATTCTTTCTCATATCTCACAGTTATACAACACATTAGTTTACATAATACTGATTCCATTCTTTCACATATCTCACAATTATACACGCATTCATTCGCATGATCATAATAAGAATCGCAATATTTACATAAGTTATATACATTGGGAGATACAATCTACCCCATCACATTGGTGTACACAGCGTTACTGACACATTGTCACAATTGGCTGTGGTACTGAGCACTATCTACGTTGCAGTTTTATACACCCTCTGCACTGTGCTCTGGTGTTGACTGGGTATTAGGTTCGTCGTATAGACATCTCGACGAGAGATCTGCAAGACAGTTTTGTGAACCCTTTATATGGTTAATCTCATAGCTATAGTCCTGCAGAAGAAGGGACCATCTTGCCACCTTGCTGTTACTTGGCGTTCCTCTGGTAACAATTGTCAGCGGACTATTATCTGTTTCAATAATGAAATGTTTACCTAACAAAAATCTAGAAAGTTTACGTACCGAAAATACCATGACAAGAGCCTCGAGTTCCGGTGTACTGTAATTTCGTTCGCTGGTGTTCAGTTTTTCGAGAGACGTAGTATACTGGGTACAAGATTTGGTCGTGTTCTTGGAGAAGCACACCTCCAATGGCTACGGAGCTCGCATCACATCTTAATCTAAAAGTAATATTCAAATTTGGCAATTTCAGAATAGGTGATTTAGAAAAATATGAAAGAATCTTCGTAAATGCTGGCCTTAAACATTCACTGTTTACAATCACATTGGGGTGTTTATTTGTTAGTAGATCAGTGAAACATTTGGTCAATTCAGCAAAATGAGGAATAAACTGTCTATAATAGTTTAAAAGACCTAACACACTTCGCAACTGTTTCTTAGTTGTCGGAAGCGACAATTTCAAAATTCTGGACATGATGTTATCGTCAGTTGATATAAAGCCATTTGAGATCTTATAGCCCAAAAATGAAATTTCCTGAAAGGCTATATCCACTTTGGAAGGTTTTACAGTCAGTCCATGATGTCTAATTCCTGTCAAATGTCTGCTGTAGTGCTGTTATGTGCTCTGTCATGTCCTTTGTGTGTATGCAAATGTCGTCCATGTACCAAATGATGTTAGCAATGTCTGTCAAAAGAATTCTTGTCATTCTGACGAAGGTAGCTGGTGCATTGACTAATCCGAAAGGTAGTTTACACCATTCGTATAAACCCCACGGTGTGGCAAATGCAGTCAGATGTATACTATCAGGATGTACAGCTATCTGCCAGTAGCCTTTTGTCATGTCAAGTTTAGTAAAATAACGTGAGTCAGATAGTTCAGTCAAGATGTCTTCACAGTTGCTCATCGGTTCTAAATCCAACTGTGTAATGCTGTTGAGTTTACGATAGTCCACACAAAGTCTAATAGTGTTGTCCTTTTTGCGTACTAAAACTATTGGTGAACAGAAATGAGATTGTGAACGTCGAATGATATGATTTGCTTCTAAATCAATGATTTCTTGATGAAGTTTTTCCTTATAGTGTATTGGGATGGAATATGGTCTACACTTAATAGGAATGTCAGATGTCAAGATGATTTGGTGTTGCACTAAATCTGTCTGTCCTGGGCTGTCAGAAAAGATCGTCCTGTAGTCTTGTATCAGTTGTCTGCAACTGTCAGTCTGTGTCTGAGTCAGTTTAGGATTTACCTTAATGTCCTGTAAGTTGGTCGTCGTGTCAAGAACTGGTGTCGGTATCTCGTCAGTGTCGTTGTCGTCCGTCTGGTCCACTATGGAGGTGCTTGCTGCAGTCTCTACTTGTTCGTCTTGCCTGTGGTGATATGGTTTGAGCATGTTAATATGGAAAATTTTATGTTTGTCCCTAACTGCAATCTCGTAATCTACCGTCGAAATTTGTCGTAGCACTTTGAACGGTCCTTGCCATGAGTCAGTTAGGAGATGTCTATCACTTGGCAAAAGAAGAAGAACGTCCTGTCCTGGCGTCAGTGTAATAGTTCTATTTCCTCTGTTAGCATATTGTCGGTAAATAGCTCCTGATTTTTGGAGAGCTTCTTTAGCTAACATACATGATTTCATAATTCTATCACGCAATGATGTTACATGTTCATATGGTGAAATGGGTATAGACAAAGTTGTACTTTCAGTCAACATAGATTCATACAGAGATAATGGGCCGCGTGGTTGTGCACCATATAACATTTCGAATGGTGAGAACCCAGTGCTGGAATGGGGCACTTCCCTATATGCAAACAAAATTGCAGGCAGATAAGTATCCCAATCTTCGGGATGTTCTTGGGTTACCTTAGAGAGCATATGTTTCATATCGCCATTAATCTTTTCTACTATACCGGTCGAATGTGGGTGGTATGGACTGTTGAAGCATTGTTTAACACCCAACATTTTGGTAAAGGCTTGTGTAGCTGAGGAAATAAACTGGCTACCCCGATCTGAAAGGATGGTATCAGGGAATCCTACCCTCGCAAAAATATGAAAGAACACTTCCATGATGTCTTTGGAAGTTATGTTCTTCATTGGAATCGCTTCTGGCCAACGAGTACATAGATCAATGAGTGTTACAATGTATCTATTACCTTTAGATGTTATATGGTTCAGAGGACCAACTATATCGACCGAGATCTTTTCAAACGGTCTACTAGCCAAATCAGTAACTTGCAATTCAGCTTGTGGGTGTTTACCCTTTTTGACAAGCTTTTGGCAGATGTCACACGATCTGCAATACTGTTTGGTATCGTTGCAAAACTTAGGCCAATAAAATTGAGTAAGTAATCTTGCTCTAGTTTTAGCATACGCCATGTGTCCTGCAAAGGGTATGTCATGAGCTAGATTCAATGCTTGCTTTACGGTTTTCTAACGGTAGCACTGTTTGTTCTATAGTGCTGGAACCTTTGGTGTAGTACCGTGTTAGAATTCCGTTCTTCAGAGCAAAGTACCATTGAGCATTCTTTGCTACTCTTGGCTTTTGGCCTACAAGTTTAAAATACTTTTGCAGAGATCGATCGGCTTTCTGAGATGTTATAAACGTCTCCCTAGTTGTCTCAGGAGATGTTACAACTGGACTTACTCGTTGTAAAGCCTCTGTTTGATCGATTCGATCTTGCATCTGTGCAGTAGATCTAGTTACTGCATTTACTACATTACAACGATCATTCTCATCACACATTGATGTTACATTCACACAATTACATGTATGTTCTGGCGTAGCCAGGTTGGTATTTGTACATTCATTTACAGGTGGTAATACATCATGAATGGTGATTGGTGATGAAGGTGAAATGGTAGTATCAATATTACAACTGACAGTTGATGTACTGCTGTCATGTGGTATGTCATTCACTTCAGGAAGGTTTCCAATGATAATATCGCAGCAAGGATTGGTTAATGCTGCGCATTTAACCTTTCCTGTAAGGAATGGTGTAGTTATATATGCCCATGCAAGTGGATATTTCTCTATGTTCCTTGAGAATGTCCTCTATGTGACATATTTACCACTATATTGTGATGGTAAGATATAATCTCTCTTTACACCAATGAGAGTACTCCCGCTATCACGTAAAACTGTGGCAGCTCTACCATTAACATACCCCTGGTGGATGTTTAGTTTACCTTTGGAGTTTACTACATAATTGGCCTCCTCACTGGTAACAGGTATAGAATGGCCGCATGTTAACACGCCATCCTCATTAAATTGATCACAAATGGTACATTTTTCCTGATGGAACACCTCATTGGAGTGTGCTGAGTTTACTGGGTGATCTTGTACACTTTCATCTTCTGACGCAGAGCTGTCAAACATGGCTGCGTTAGCCTTTTTGGTCATTGACTTGCCTTTACAATCTTTCGCCAGTGACCATAAGCTTTACAAAGATAACATTTGGTAACTTTTTTGTAGTTCTTCCTTTCTTTATCTTGCTTAGAAATGTAATTATGCAAGTACGCTAGTGTACCCAGGATGTTGGTCGCACATATCATTCTCATTGTGTGTATACTCGCAATATTTGCACTGATACAATTTCTCTGCAGCTTGTTTATAAGGTCTTTGTTTGGTATTTGACCCTGCCTGATATTTGCCATATGTAGCTGCTGCTACAAAGTCTGTGCTGGTCAGACTACTAGAGAAACAATGCTTATTGGCTGCAAAATAACCAGAGCCACGACTTTCAATCTGTTGAACACTTTCACACTGACATTCCAACAAAAATTTAGAAAAGGGGGTGGGAGAGATGCGATAATCTTATCTCTCAACATAAGATCAACTAATTTGTCATAACTTCCATTTACTTTGGCTGCTGACAGCCATTTAGAAAAAATATTTTGAATTTCTGAGATGTAATCAGAGAACGTGTGTGTTGGCTTAGGAGACAACTTCCTAAACTGTTCTCTATAACCTGATTCATCTAGTAAAAAATGTGACATAATTTTCGCTTTGATGTACAGATAATCTTCTTTTAGGTCATTTGGGATCGACTCTATGACTTTAAGAGGTTCCCCAGAAAGACTTCTTACATATACTATGCCCCATTCAGGTTTTGGAATTTTGTAATGATCCATAACGAATTCGAAATTTTGGGTGAATGCTGCTATGCAATCACCTGTGTTGTAACTTCTGATCAGACCTTGGTACTCTTATGAGGTTGATCTTTGTCTGTTTCTCTATTAACTTTATCTTTAGAACATTCAGATTTTAGCTATTTAATTTTCAGTTGTGTTTCTCGCTCTTCTCTCTTACTTTGGGCTAAGATCTCAGCTTGCCTCACTGCAGCTTCTGATTGTGCTTGTTGAAGCTTTAGAGCAGCTTCTGATTGTGCTTGTTGAAGCTTTAAAGCAGCTTCTGATTCCTTTAGAGCTGCTTGTGCTTGTTGAAGCTTTAAAGCAGCTTCTGAGTCTGCCTCTTTACTTTTCAGAGCAGCTTCTGATTGCTTTAGAGCAGCTTCTGATTGTGCCTGCTGAAGCTTTACCGCCCTTTCGGCCGCTCTCTCATCCCTCTCACTAATTTGCTCTTGTTTCAAGAGATATTCTGCATATTTACTTTCACTCCATGTTCTCAATCCCTCACCAGACATATTCATTTTTAAACCCATTTCAATGAAATCGTTTAAAGAAGACATGATGAACAATAGATATGATGGAATGAATATAAAAAAAATTACTTATGATGGTAGTAAGTTACAAATATTTCTAGCACAGTTGATGTCTAAAGCCAGACTAACGAAAGTATAAAGAGGAATGAAAAAAAATTTTATACTCAAGTAATCCTTGGGAAATGTGCTGTTCAGTGGTGCTCGAAATCACACTGGAACGTCTTTCGGGTTGACGCACAAAACATTTTTGAAGTTCACGAGACTCAGGTAAAGTTGACACAAAACACCTGTACTTTTGAAACTAAACGAAATTAGAACGTTTGTAAATGTATAGTGTGTGTAATGTCACTGAAGTCTGTATAGGTTTGTATGCTGTCAAGTATTATTGTTAGTCGTTACCACAATCAACAACTTTCACGCTCACACTAACCCTACTCAATGACATTCAAGGGCACGGCCGCCATTTTGGATTTTAGGTACAAAATTTGTTGAATTTAGTGATAAGTCTGAAGACGCCTCGGTTGGCTTCAAATAATATCTTCACACTTATAATTTAATTAAATCAACTCTATTTAATCGTTACTTTACCTTAATCTATGACTTGCGCACTTCTATCGGCATTTTCACATCCGCTTCAAACTCGGACAACAAAAATTTACAAGTTCGCATTTGGTTCAAAATCCCGGACGAAAGCCACCACGTTCGCACTTGTCAGAGTCTTGCGTAGAGCAAGATAAGTAGCTCGTTTTCTGGCAAGTGTGAAGCAATATCAAACTATCAAATCACACGAAGTGAATATCCGAAAGTATTATTCACAAGCTTTATTTACGCGCTGCATTTATTATCGCACAAACATCGCGCAATGACAATCCATAGCAATCATTACGGCATGAACAATATCACTACAATACATAATAATACATGCAAGCAATAAACATCTCACTTACAAGTCAAACTATTCAAGCGTTCGAACCAGTCTCCCACTGTCGTACAGGCTAGCTCTCAATGCAGATTCAAACACTCCTCGCATACTCATGCGACCTGTCCATTCAAACACCTAAACCCGTCTGCCAGTTCCTGGCGTTCTACACGCTACACCCAGTCGGCGCTCACGTCAGCTGGTGTGACCCCTGCAAGGTTCACGGGGTGTACTGCTGACCAGCGGTCGTTTAAGCTTCGCTCAATTGCTGTGCTTGGCTGCTTATCCGGGCGTCGTCGAAGACGCCGCGTTCTCTCTGCAGTGTTTAACATCACTCAGGGTTGCGTGTTGTTATGTTGTCTGGCGTTGGTACAGACAACGCGTCGCAATCTCGGATGTGAGACCTTGACACTCTCCACACCCCTTTTTCATGAAAGGATTTCCTTTCATGTACAATATATATCTAGGTGTTATTAAACATGTCAAAGTCGAACATTATACCTTAACAATTATAATAAATATATACAGGTGAATAGTAAACAATATGTATACACCAATTATGTTGCACTATGAAGTACAACAGTCAAGTACAATCTATTTCATGGGCATTACCTCGCTGTGACACAGCTAGTCCGGTAGGTATCGGCTAAACTGGCCCCTACCTCACAACCAAGAACAAAAATACTAAAATAATCAGGTCAAGCCGTGAGCATCTCCCTCTGAGATAGCTCCATCATCAGACCTCTGTTTAGAGTTTCTAATGAAGGTCAACAGTTTTGGCAATATACTGTCCATATCTAAACGACGTTACATTGACATGTTATTTATCAAGCACACATGTTAATGGTTACAATACATATTTACATATCACCAACAATTTAGAGTACTGTCCCCTGGTTATTATACAAAAAATTTAGGAACAATAATTTATCGTCGTTTACAAGACATAAATTACCACTGCAAATTTATTTCTTAGTGTCATAATTTGATCCTTATTGACAAATGTGCACAAAAAGTCACGTTTGTAAAGAAGCAATCAAGTTACGATGCTGAGATTACATCTTATAAAAATCGACATATACAATTCCGTATATGGAAATATTTTAAATCACATTTTAATACAATTGTCATACATTTATAGACTTTTTAGCGTAGTCTGCTAACTTTTAATATTAATATGCAAAAAATATCGGAAGTATACAGCTGTACTATTACATGTGTTGTGGTGTCATTCATACAACGTTGGTCCGTTCTGGATGGATATTATATAAACGGAGTAGTAGTTGTTACTATCAGCTGTTGGATCGTCTCTTCCGCCTTCTGCTCGGATTGTACTGTCACAGTCATCTTTCGTACCTTGTTAAAACGTCTTGGACACCTCGGTCTGGATACCTTCAGGATTACCTCACGTTGTAGTGGCTTGGTAAATTCCTGGATCCTGTAGTGTTGTCCAGTGACACTTCTCTGTAGTGTCTGGTTGTTACAATATTTATGTATTTACAATAATAATTACATTCTTTCTCATATCTCACAGTTATACAACACATTAGTTTACATAATACTGATTCCATTCTTTCACATATCTCACAATTATACACGCATTCATTCGCATGATAATAATAAGAATCGCAATATGTACATAAGTTATATACATTGGGAGATACAATCTACCCCATCACATTGGTGTACACAGCGTTACTGACACATTGTCACAATTGGCTGTGGTACTGAGCACTATCTACGTTGCAGTTTTATACACCCTCTGCACTGTGCTCTGGTGTTGACTGGGTATTAGGTTCGTCGTATGGACATCTCGACAAAAGATCTGCAAGACAGTTTTGTGAACCCTTTATATGGTTAATTTCATAGCTATAGTCCTGCAGAAGAAGGGACCATCTTGCCACCTTGCTGTTACTTGGCGTTCCTCTGGTAACAATTGTCAGCGGACTATTATCTGTTTCAATAATGAAATGTTTGCCTAACAAAAATCTAGAAAGTTTACGTACCGAAAATACCATGGCAAGAGCCTCGAGTTCCGGTGTACTGTAATTTCGTTCGCTGGTGTTCAGTTTTCGAGAGACGTAGTATACTGGGTACAAGATTTGGTCGTGTTCTTGGAGAAGCACACCTCCAATGGCTACGGAGCTCGCATCACATCTTAATCTAAAAGTAATATTCAAATTTGGCAATTTCAGAATAGGTGATTTAGAAAAATATGAAAGAATCTTCGTAAATGCTGGCCTTAAACATTCACTGTTTACAATCACATTGGGGTGTTTATTTGTTAGTAGATCAGTGAAACATTTGGTCAATTCAGCAAAATGAGGAATAAACTGTCTATAATAGTTTAAAAGACCTAACACACTTCGCAACTGTTTCTTAGTTGTCGGAAGCGACAATTTCAAAATTCTGGACATGATGTTATCGTCAGTTGATATAAAGCCATTTGAGATCTTATAGCCCAAAAATGAAATTTCCTGAAAGGCTATATCAACTTTGGAAGGTTTTACAGTCAGTCCATGATGTCTAATTCTGTCAAATGTCTGCTATAGTGCTGTTATGTGCTCTGTCATGTCCTTTGTGTGTATGCAAATGTCGTCCATGTACCAAATGATGTTAGCAATGTCTGTCAAAAGAATTCTTGTCATTCTGACGAAGGTAGCTGGTGCATTGACTAATCCGAAAGGTAGTTTACACCATTCGTATAAACCCCACGGTGTGGCAAATGCAGTCAGATGTATACTATCAGGATGTACAGCTATCTGCCAGTAGCCTTTTGTCATGTCAAGTTTAGTAAAATAACGTGAGTCAGATAGTTCAGTCAAGATGTCTTCACAGTTGCTCATCGGTTCTAAATCCAACTGTGTAATGCTGTTGAGTTTACGATAGTCCACACAAAGTCTAATAGTGTTGTCCTTTTTGCGTACTAAAACTATTGGTGAACAGAAATGAGATTGTGAACGTCGAATGATATGATTTGCTTCTAAATCAATGATTTCTTGATGAAGTTTTTCTTATAGTGTATAGGGATGGAATGTGGTCTACACTTAATAGGAATGTCAGATGTCAAGATGATTTAGTGCTGCACTAAATCTGTCTGTCCTGGGCTGTCAGAAAAGATCGTCCTGTACTCTTGTATCAGTTGTCTGCAACTGTCAGTCTGTGTCTGAGTCAGTTTAGGATTTACCTTAATGTCCTGTAAGTTGGTCGTCGTGTCAGTAACTGGTGTCGGTATCTCGTCAGTGTCGTTGTCGTCCGTCTGATCCACTATGGAGGTGCTTGCTGCAGTCTCTACTTGTTCGTCTTGCCTGTGGTGATATGGTTTGAGCATGTTAATTTTGGAAAATTTTATGTTTGTCCCTAACTGCAATCTCGTAATCTACCGTCGAAATTTGTCGTAGCTACTTTGAACGGTCCTTGCCATGAGTTAGTTAGGAGATGTCTATCACTTGGCAAAAGAAGAAGAACGTCCTGTCCTGGCGTCAGTGTAATAGTTCTATTTCCTCTGTTAGCATATTGTCGGTAAATAGCTCCTGATTTTTGGAGAGCTTCTTTAGCTAACATACATGATTTCATAATTCTATCACGCAATGATGTTACATGTTCATATGGTGAAATGGGTATAGACAAAGTTGTACTTTCAGTCAACATAGATTCATACAGAGATAATGGGCCGCGTGGTTGTGCACCATATAACATTTCGAATGGTGAGAACCCAGTGCTGGAATGGGGCACTTCCCTATATGCAAACAAAATTGCAGGCAGATAAGTATCCCAATCTTCAGGATGTTCTTGGGTTACCTTAGAGAGCATATGTTTCATATCGCCATTAATCTTTTCCTACTATACCGGTCGAATGTGGGTGGTATGGACTGTTGAAGCATTGTTTAACACCCAACATTTTGGTAAAGGCTTGTGTAGCTGAGGAAATAAACTGGCTACCCCGATCTGAAAGGATGGTATCAGGGAATCCTACCCTCGCAAAAATATGAAAGAACACTTCCATAATGTCTTTGGAAGTTATGTTCTTCATTGGAATCGCTTCTGGCCAACGAGTACATAGATCAATGAGTGTTACAATGTATCTATTACCTTTAGATGTTATATGGTTCAGAGGACCAACTATATCGACCGAGATCTTTTCAAACGGTCTACTAGCCAAATCAGTAACTTGCAATTCAGCTTGTGGGTGTTTACCCTTTTTGACAAGCTTTTGACAGATGTCACACGATCTGCAATACTGTTTGGTATCGTTGCAAAACTTTAGGCCAATAAAATTGAGTAAGTAACCTTGCTCTAGTTTTAGCATACGCCATGTGTCCTGCAAAGGGTATGTCATGAGCTAGATTCAATGCTTGCTTGCGGTTTTCTAACGGTAGCACTGTTTTTTCTATAGTGCTGGAACCTTTGGTGTAGTACCGTGTTAGAATTCCGTTCTTCAGAGCAAAGTACCATTGAGCATTCTTTGCTACTCTTGGCTTTTGGCCTACAAGTTTAAAATACTTTTGCAGAGATCGATCGGCTTTCTGAGATGTTATAAACGTCTCCCTAGTTGTCTCAGGAGATGTTACAACTGGACTTACTCGTTGTAAAGCCTCTGTCTGATCGATTCGATCTTGCATCTGTGCAGTAGATCTAGTTACTGCATTTACTACATTACAACGATCATTCTCATCACACATTGATGTTACATTCACACAATTACATGTATGTTCTGGCGTAGCCAGGTTGGTATTTGTACATTCATTTACAGGTGGTAATACATCATGAATGGTGATTGGTGATGAAGGTGAAATGGTAGTATCAATATTACAACTGACAGTTGATGTACTGCTGTCATGTGGTATGTCATTCACTTCAGGAAGGTTTCCAATGATAATATCGCAGCAAGGATTGGTTAATGCTGCGCATTTAACCTTTCCTGTAAGGAATGGTGTAGTTATATATGCCCATGCAAGTGGATATTTCTCTATGTTCCCTGAGAATGTCCTGCATGTGACATATTTACCACTATATTGTGATGGTAAAATATAATCTCTCTTTACACCAATGAGAGTACTTCCGCTATCACGTAAAACTGTGGCAGCTCTACCATTAACATACCCCTGGTGGATGTTTAGTTTACCTTTGGAGTTTACTACAGAATTGGCCTCCTCACTGGTAACAGGTATAGAATGGCCGCATGTTAACACGCCATCCTCATGAAATTGATCACAAATGGTACATTTTTCCTGATGGAACACATCAATGGAATGTGCTGAGTTTACATGGTGATCTTGTACACTTTCATCTTCTGAAGAAGAACTGTCAAACATGGCTGCATTAGCCTTTCTGGTCATTGACTTGCCTTTACAATCCTTACGCCAGTGACCAAAAGCCTTACAAAGATAACATTTGGTAACGTTTTCTGTAGTTCTTCCTTTCTTTATCTTGCTTAGAAATGTAATTCTGCAAGTAAGCAGTGTACCCAGGATGTTGGTCGCACATATCATTCTCATTGTGTGATAAGTGGCAATATCTGCACTGATAGAATTTCTCTGCAGCTTGTTTATAAGGTCTTTGTTTGTTATTTGACCCTGAAGGATATTTGCCATATGTAGCTGCTGCTACAAAGTCTGTGCTGGTCAGACTACTAGAGAAACATTGCTTATTGGCTGAAAAATAACCAGAGCCACGACTTTCAATCTGTTGGACACTTTCACACTGACATTCCAACAAAAATTTAGAAAATGGGGGTGGGAGAGATGCGATAATCTTATCTCTCAACATAAGATCAACTAATTTGTCATAACTTCCATTTACTTTGGCTGCTGACAGCCATTTAGAAAAATATTCTGAATTTCTGAGATGTAATCAGAGAACGTGTGTGTGGGCTTAGGAGACAACTTCCTAAACTGTTCTCTATAACCTGATTCATCCAGTAAAAAATGTGACATAATTTTCGCCTTAATGTACAGATAATCTTCTTTCAGGTCATTTGGGATCGACTCTATGACTTTCAGAGGTTCCCCAGAAAGACTTCTCACATATACTATACCCCATTCAGGTTTTGGAATTTTATAATGATCCATGACAAATTCAAAATTTTGGGTGAATGCTGCTATGCAATCACCTGTGTTGTAACTTTAATCAGACCTTGGTATTTCTTATAAGGTTGATCTTTGTCTGTTTCTCTATTATTTATCTTTAGAAGATTCAGCTTTTAGCTGTTCAGTTTTCAGTTGTGTTTCTTGCTCTTCTCTTTTACTTTGGGCTAAGATCTCAGCTTGCCTCACTGCAGCTTCTGACTGTGCCTGCTGAAGCTTTAGAGCAGCTTCTGATTGTGCCTGCTGAAGCTTTAGAGCAGCTTCTGATTGTGCTGTTGAAGCTTTAGAGCAGCTTCTGAGTCCTTTAGAGCAGCTTCTGACTGTGCCTGCTTGAAGCTTTAACGCCCTTTCGGCCGCTCTCTCATCCCTTTCGGCCGCTCTCTCATTCCGCTCACTAATTTGTTCCTGTTTCAAGAGATATTCTGCATATTTACTTTCACTCCATGCTCTCAATTCCTTCACCAGACATATTCATTTTTAAACCCATTTCAATGTAAATCGTTAAAGAAGACATGATGAACAATACGTATGATGAAATGAATATAAACAAAATTACTTATGATGTTAGTAATTTACAAATATTTCTAGCACAGTTGATGTTTAAAGCCAGACTTAACGAAAGTATAAAGAAGTAATGAAAAAAATTTATACTCAAGTAATCCTTGGGTAATGTGCTGTTCAGTGGTGCTCGAAATCACACTGGAACGTACTTCGGGTTGACGCACAAAAAAATTTTGAAGTTCACAAGGCTCAGGTAAAGTTGACACAAAAAACCTGTACTTTTGAAACTAAACGAAATTAGAACGTTTGTAAATGTATGGTGTATGTAATGTCACTGAAGTCTGTATAGGTTTGTATGCTGTCAAGTATTATTGTTAGTCGTTACCACAATCAACAACTTTCACGCTCACACTAACCCTACTCAATGACATTCAAGGGCACGGCCGCCATTTTGGATTTTAGGTACAAAATTGGTTGAATTTGGCGATAAGTCTGAAGACGCCTCGGATGGCTTCAAATAATGTTATCACACTTATAATTTAATGAAATCAACACTATTTAACCGTTGTTTTACCCTAATCTATGACTTGCGCACTTCTATCGACATCTTCACATTCGATTCAAAACTCGGACAAAAAAAATCTACAAGTTCGCATTCAGTTCAAAACCCGGACGAGAAACCCACGTTCGCACTTGTCAGAGTCTTGCGTAGAGCAAGATAAGTAGCTCGTTTTCTGGCAAGTGTGAAGCGATATCAAACTATCAAATCACACGAAGTGAATATCCGAAACTGTTATTTACAAGCTTTATTTACGCGCTGCATTCATTATCGCACAGACATCGCGCAATGACAATCCATAGCAATCATCACAGCATGAACAATATCAATACAATACATAAGGATACATGCAATCAATATACATATCACTTACAAGCCAAAATACTCAAGCGTTCGAACCAGTCTCCCACTGTCAGCACAGGCTAGCTCTCAATGCAGATTCAAAACCACTCGCAGACTCATGCGACCTGTCCATACAAACGCCTAACCCGGTCTGCCTGGCCTTTCGTTCTACACGCTAGTTGGCGCTCAAGTCAGCTGGTGTGACCCCTGCAAGGTTCACGGGGTGTACCGCTGACCAGCGGTAGTTTTAGCGTCGCTCAGTTGCTGTGCCTGGCTGCTTATACGGGCGTCGTCGAAGACGCCGCATTCCCTCTGCAGTGTTTAACATCACTCAGGGTTGCGCGTTGTTATGTTGCCTGGCGTTGGTACAGACAACGCGTCGCAACCTCAGATGTGAGACTTTGACACTCTCCACACCCCTTTTTCATGAAAGGATTTCCTTTCATGTACAATATATATAGGTGTTCTTAGACTTGTCAAAATCGAACATTGTATTTCGTCTACATAACTTAATAGTTATTATAAATATATACAGGTGAATAGTAAACAATATGTATACAACAATTATGTTGCACCATGAAGTACAACAGTCAAGTACAATCTATTTGATGGACATTACCTCGCTGTGACACAGCTAGTCCGGTAGGTCATCGGCTAAACTGGCCCCTACCTCAACAACCAAGAACAAAAATAATAAAATCATCAGGTTAAACTGTGAGCATCTCCCTCTGAGATAGCTCCGACATCAGACCCTCTGTTTAGAGTTTCTAATGAAGGTCAACAGTTTTGGCAATATATTGTCCATATGTAAATGACGTCACATTGACGTGTTATCTATCAAGCACACATGTTAATGGTTACAATACATATTTACACATCACCAAGAATTTAGAGTAATGTCCCTTGGTTATTATACAAAAAATTTAGGAACAATAATTTATCGTCGTTTACTTGACATAAATTACCACTGCAAATTTATTTCTTAGTGTCATAACTTGATACTTATTGACAAATGTGCACAAAAAGTCACGTTTGTAAAGAAGTAATCAAGTTACGATGCTGAGATTACATATTATAAAGATCGACATATACAATTCCGTATATGGAGATATTTTAAATCACATTTTAATACAATCGTCATAAATTTATAGACTTTTTAGCGTAGTCTGCTAACTTTTAAATTAATATGCAAAAAATACCGGAAGTATACAGCTGTGCTATTTTACACATGTGTTGTGGTGTCATTCACACGACGTTGTTCCGTTCTGGATGGATATTACATAAACGGAGTATTAGTTGTTACTATCAGCTGTTGGATCGTCTCTTCCGCCTTCTGCTCGGATTGTAATGTCGCAGTCATCTTTCGTACCTTGTTAAAACGTCTTGGACACATCGGTCTGGATACATTCAGGATTACTTCATGCTGTAGTAGCTTGGTAAGTTCCTGGATCTTGTAGTGTTGTCCAGTGACACTTGTATTTGTAGTGTCTAATTGTTACAATATTTATGTATTTACAATAATAATCACATTCTTTCTCATATCTCACAGTTATACAACACATTAGTTTACATAATAATGATTCCATTCTTTCACATATCTCACAATTATACACGCATTCATTCGCATAATAATGATAATAATAAGAATACAAATATGTACACAAGTTATATACATTGGGAGATTCAATCTACCCTATCACATTGTTGTACACAGCGTTACTGACACATTGTCACAATTGGCTGTGGTACTGAGCACTATCTGCGTTGCAGTTTTATACACCATCTGCACTGTGCTCTGGTGTTGACTGGGTATTCGGTTCGTCGTATGGACATCTCGATAAGAGATCAGCAAGACAGTTTTGGGAACCCTTTATATGGTTAATCTCATAGCTATAGTCCTGCAGAAGAAGGGACCATCTTGCCACCTTGCTGTTACTTGGCGTTCCTCTGGTAACAATTGTCAGCGGGCTATTATCTGTTTCAATAATGAAGTGTTTACCTAAAAGAAATCTAGAAAGTTTACGTACCGAAAATACCATGGCAAGAGCCTCGAGTTCCGGCGTATTATAATTTCGTTCGCTGGTGTTCAGTTTTCGAGAGACGTAGTATACTGGGTACAAGATTTGGTCGTGTTCCTGGAGAAGCACACCTCCAATGGCTACGGAGCTCGCGTCACATCTTAATCTAAAAGTGATATTCAAATTTGGCAATTTTAGAATAGGTGCTCTAGAGAAATATGAAAGAATCTTCGTAAATGCTGGCCTCAAACATTCGCTGTTTACAATCACATTGGGCTGTTTATTTGTTAGTAAATCAGTGAAACATTTGGTCAATTCAGCAAAATGAGGAATAAATTGTCTATAATAGTTTAAAAGACCTAACACACTTCGCAACTGTTTCTTAGTTGTCGGAAGCGACAATTTCAAAATTCTAGACATGATGTTATCGTCAGTTGATATAAAACCATTTGAGATCTTATAGCCCAAAAATGAAATTTCCTGAAAGGCTATATCAACTTTGGAAGGTTTTACAGTCAGTCCATGATGTCTAATCCTGTCAAATGTCTGCTGTAGTGCTGTTATGTGATCTGTCATGTCCTTTGTGTGTATGCAAATGTCGTCCATGTACCAAATGATGTTAGCAATGTCTGTCAAAAGAATTCTTGTCATTCTGACGAAGGTAGCCGGTGCATTGACTAATCCGAAAGGTAGTTTACACCATTCGTATAAACCCCACGGTGTGGCAAATGCAGTCAGATGTATACTGTCAGGATGTACAGCTATCTGCCAGTAACCTTTCGTCATGTCGAGTTTAGTAAAATAACGTGAGTCAGATAGTTCAGTCAGGATGTCTTCACAGTTGCTCATTGGTTCTAAATCCAACTGTGTAATGCTGTTGAGTTTACGATAGTCCACACAGAGTCTGATAGTTTTGTCCTTTTTCCTTACTAAAACTATTGGTGAACAAAAATGAGATTGTGAACGTCGAATGATATGATTTGCTTCTAAATCAATAATTTCTGGATGTAGTTTTTCCTTATAGTGTATAGGGATAGAATACGGTCTACACTTGATAGGACTGTCGGATGTCAAGATGATTTGGTGCTGAACTAAGTCTGTCTGTCCTGGGCTGTCAGAAAAGATCGTCCTGTACTCTTGTATGAGTTGTCTGCAACTGTCAGTCTGTGTCTGCGTCAGTTTAGGATTTACCTTAATGTCCTTTACGTTGGTCGTCGTGTCAAGAACTGGTGTCGGTATCTCGTCAGTGTCGTTGTCGTCCGTCTGGTCCACTATGGTGGTGCTTGCTGCAGTCTCTACTTGGTCGTCTTGCCTGTGGTAATATGGTTTGAGCATGTTAATATGGAAAATTTTGTGTTTGTCCCTAACTGCAATTTCATAATCTACCGTCGAAATTTGTCGTAGTACTTTGAACGGTCCTTGCCATGAGTCAGTGAGGAGATGTCTATCACTTGGCAAAAGAAA
This sequence comes from Cepaea nemoralis, assembly GCA_014155875.1. NCBI lineage: Eukaryota > Metazoa > Mollusca > Gastropoda > Stylommatophora > Helicidae > Cepaea > Cepaea nemoralis. Next base: position 54,895 of record JACEFZ010003815.1, read on the forward strand.
AGAACGTCCTGTCCTGGTGTCAGTGTAATAATTCTATTTCCTCTGTTAGCATATTGTCGGTAGATCGCTCCTGATTTTTGGAGAGCTTCTTTGGCTAACACACATGATTTCATAATTCTGTCACGCAATGATGTTACATGTTCATATGATGAAATGGGTTTAGGCAAAGTTGTACTTTCAGTCAACATAGATTCATACAAAGATAATGGGCCGCGTGGTCGTGCACCATATACTATCTCGAATGGTGAGAACCCAGTGCTGGAATGGGGCACGTCCCTATATGCAAACAAAATTGCAGGTAAATATGTATCCCAATCTTCAGGGTGTTCTTGGGTTACTTTAGAGAGCATATGTTTAAGATCGCCGTTAATCTTTTCCACGATACCTGTCGAATGCGGGTGGTAGGGACTGTTGAAGCATTGTTTAACACCCAACATCTTGGTAAAGGCTTGTGTAGCTGAGGCAATAAACTGGCTACCCCGATCTGAAAGGATGGTATCAGGGAATCCTACCCTAGCAAAAATATGAAAGAACACTTCCATGATGTCTTTGGAAGTTATGTTCTTCATTGGAATCGCTTCTGGCCACCGACTGCATAGATCAATGAGTGTTACAATGTACCTATTACCTCTTGCTGTTACATGGTTAAGAGGACCAACTATATCGACCGAGATCTTTTCAAACGGTCTACTAGCCAAATCAGTAACTTGCAATTCAGCTTGTGGGTGTTTACCCTTTTTGACAAGCTTTTGGCAGATGTCACACGATCTGCAATACTGTTTGGTATCGTTGCAAAACTTAGGCCAATAAAATTGAGTAAGTAACCTTGCTCTAGTTTTAGCATACGCCATGTGTCCTGCAAAGGGTATGTCATGAGCTAGATTCAATGCTTGCTTGCGGTTTTCTAACGGTAGCACTGTTTGTTCTATAGTGCTGGAACCTTTGGTGTAGTACCGTGTTAGAATTCCGTTCTTCAGAGCAAAGTACCATTGAGCATTCTTTGCTACTCTTGGCTTTTGGCCTACAAGTTTAAAATACTTTTGCAAAGATCGATCGGCTTTCTGAGATGTTATAAACTTCTCCCTAGTTGTCTCAGGAGATGTTACAACTGGACTTACTCGTTGTAAAGCCTCTGTCTGATCGATTCGATCTTGCATCTGTGCAGTAGATCTAGTTACTGCATTTATTACATCACAACGATCATTCTCATCACACGTTGATGTTACATTCACACAATTACATGTATGTTCTGGCGTAGCCAGATTGGCATTTGTACATTCAGTTACAGGTGGTAATACATCATGAATGGTGATTTGTGATGAAGGTGAAATGGTAGTATCAATATTACAAATGACAGTTGATGTACTACTATCATGTGGCATGTCATTCACTTCAGGAAGGTTTCCAATGATAACATCGCAACAAGGATTGGTTAATGCTGCGCATTTAACCTTTCCTGTAAGGAATGGTGTAGTTATATATGCCCATGCAAGTGGATATTTCTCTATGTTCCCTGAGAACGTCCTGCATGTGACATATTTACCACTATATTGTGATGGTAAAATATAATCTCTCTTCACGCCAATAAGAGTACTTCCGCTATCACGTAAAACTGTGGCAGCTCTACCATTAACATACCCCTGGTGGATGTTTAATTTACCTCGGGAGTTTACTACAAAATTGGCCTCCTCATTGGTAACAGGTATAGAATGGCCGCATGTTAACACGCCATCCTCATGAAATTGATCACAAATGGTACATTTTTCATGATGGAACACATCAATGGAATGTGCTGAGTTTACTGGGTGATCTTGTACACTTTCATCTTCTGAAGAAGAACTGTCAAACATGGCTGCATTAGCCTTTCTGGTCATTGCCTTGCCTTTACAATCCTTACGCCAGTGACCAAAAGCCTTACAAAGATAACATTTTGTAAGTTTTCTGTAGTTCTTCCTTTCTTTATCTTGCTTAGAAATGTAGTTCTGCAAGTAAGCAGTGTACCCAGGATGTTGGTCACACATATCATTCGCATTGTGTGATAAGTGGCAATATCTGCACTGATAGAATTTCTCTGCAGCTTGTTTATAAGGTCTTTGTTTGTTATTTGACCCTGAAGGATATTTGCCATATGTAGCTGCTGCTACAAAGTCTGTGCTGGTCAGACTACTAGAGAAACATTGCTTATTGGCTGAAAAATAACCAGAGCCACGACTTTCAATCTGTTGGACACTTTCACACTGACATTCCAACAAAAATTTAGAAAATGGGGGTGGGAGAGATGTGATAATCTTATCTCTCAACATAAGATCAACTAATTTGTCATAATTTCCATTTACTTTGGCTGCTGACAGCCATTTAGAAAAAATATTCTGAATTTCTGAGATGTAATCAGAGAACGTGTGTGTGGGCTTAGGAGACAACTTCCTAAACTGTTCTCTATAACCTGATTCATCCAGTAAAAAATGCGACATAATTTTCGCCTTAATGTACAGATAATCTTCTTTCAGGTCATTTGGGATCGACTCTATGACTTTTAGAGGTTCCCCAGAAAGACTTCTCACATATACTATACCCCATTCAGGTTTTGGAATTTTATAATGATCCATGACAAATTCAAAATTTTGGGTGAATGCTGCTATGCAATCACCTGTGTTGTAACTTTAATCAGACCTTGGTATTTCTTGTAAGGTTGATCTTTGTCTGTTTCTCTATTATCTTTATCTTTAGAAGATTCAGCTTTTAGCTGTTCAGTTTTCAGTTGTGTTTCTTGCTCTTCTCTTTTACTTTGGGCTAAGATCTCAGCTTGCCTCACTGCAGCTTCTGACTGTGCCTGCTGACGCTTTAGAGCAGCTTCTGATTGTGCCTGTTGAAGCTTTAGGGCAGCTTCTGATTGTGTCTGTTGAAGCTTTAGAGCAGCTTCTGAGTCCTTTAGAGCAGCTTCTGATTGTGCCTGTTGAAGCTTTAGAGCAGCTTCTGACTGTGCCTGTTGAAGCTTTAACGCCCTTTCGGCCGCTCTCTCATCCCTCTCACTAATTTGTTCCTGTTTCGAGAGATATTCTGCATATTTACTTTCACTCCATGCTCTCAATTCTTCACCAGACATATTCATTTTTAAACCCATTTCAATGAAATCGTTTAAAGAAGACATGATGAACAATACGTATGATGAAATGAATATAAACAAAATTAGTTATGGTGTTAGTAATTTACAAATATTTCTAGCACAGTTGATGTTTAAAGCCAGATTAACGAAAGCATAAAGAATAAAGAAAAAAATATTATACTCAAGTAATCCTTGGGCAATGTGCTGTTCAGTGGTGCTCGAAATCACACTGGAATGTACTTCGGGTTGACGCACAAAAAATTTTTGAAGTTCACAAGGCTCAGGTAAAGTTGACACACAAAAAACCTGTACTTTTGAAACTAAACGAAATTAGAACGTTTGTAAATGTATGGTGTATGTAATGTCACTGAAGTCTGTATAGGTTTGTATGCTGTCAAGTATTATTGTTAGTCGTTACCACAATCAACAACTTTCACGCTCACACTAACCCTACTCAATGACATTCAAGGGCACGGCCGCCATTTTGGATTTTAGTTCTTAAATTGGTTGAATTTGGCGATAAGTCTGAAGACGCCTCGGTTGGCTTCAAATAATGTCTTCACACTTATAATTTAATGAAATCAACACTATTTAACCGTTACTTTACCCTAATCTATGACTTGCGCACTTCTATCGACATCTTCACATTCGATTCAAAAACTCGGACAAAAAAAATCTACAAGTTCGCATTCAGTTCAAAACCCGGACGAGAAACCCACGTTCGCACTTGTCAGAGTCTTGCGTAGAGCAAGATAAGTAGCTCGTTTTCTGGCAAGTGTGAAGCGATATCAAACTATCAAATCACACAAAGTGAATATCCGAAACTGTTATTTACAAGCTTTATTTACGCGCTGCATTCATTATCGCACAGACATCGCGCAATGACAATCCATAGCAATCATCACAGCATGAACAATATCAATACAATACATAAGGATACATGCAATCAATATACATATCACTTACAAGCCAAAATACTCAAGCGTTCGAACCAGTCTCCCACTGTCGCACAGGCTAGCTCTCAATGCAGATTCAAAACCACTCGCAGACTCATACGACCTGTCCATACAAACGCCTAACCCGGTCTGCCTGGCCTTTCGTTCTACACGCTAGTTGGCGCTCACGTCAGCTGGTGTGACCCCTGCAAGGTTCACGGGGTGTACCGCTGACCAGCGGTAGTTTTAGCGTCGCTCAGTTGCTGTGCCTGGCTGCTTATACGGGCGTCGTCGAAGACGCCGCATTCCCTCTGCAGTGTTTAACATCACTCAGGGTTGCGCGTTGTTATGTTGCCTGGCGTTGGTACAGACAACGCGTCGCAACCTCAGATGTGAGACTTTGACATATGTGTCGGCTCTTCAATTATGGAAGCCTCCTCCTTGGATGGCGGATAATGCCCATTGTCTGCCCATGCCTTCCTTTGAGGGTTGACTGTGATATCTTCGACCGTATTAACTTCACCAGCTTGGATGTGGACAGCACCACAACACGAAAGTCGAAAGTCCTTCGAAACATCTGAGAAGGCTAACCTGGTCAACAAACGCCCGCAGAAGCCGGATGTTTTGGCCTAAGCGCGCAAATAAACTTGCCACAACGCAAAAACACCTGAGTGAGAGTTGAATGTCCTTCGCAGCATTCGGGAGGTTAACCCGGTCAACAAACACCCGAAGAAGACGGATGTGTCGGCCTAAAGGCGTAAATAAACTTGGCACAACTCAATTACGTCTAAAAAAACATTCCGGATTAACGCTGAAGAAGAAAAATTTAAGTTTGTTAGGAGAGTAGACAGACTCGATTATTCTTATATTTCCTATTTTAGACATGATTACCTTGAGGAATTTTAATATTAGTTTGATAATGGGGTGTATTGTTCTTGATATGCATCTTTATGTGGCCCAATATACTGTCTTCAGTTGTCAGAGATGTATACATTCTTAGACAGTCATTTATGTTGAGTTTGCTGAGCTGCTTAGTGCAGAATGAGTTCATGAGATATCTTTTATCTCGTGTGTTTTTATTTTTCCTGGAAATTTTCCTCAAGCCATGCTTCTATTGCCTTTTTACACAGTTGTAAATACTTCTTTGAACCTCTTTATATTTTTAACATGTCATATTTTCAAACAATTTCTTCACTCAGTATTGTTTAGTCATCAGTTTCATCACTAGTGTAGATATAGTTATTTCTGAAGCCTGTTTCAATGAATTCTCAAATATTGTCTGTTAATTTCCAATTCATGAAATACACAAAATCTCTCTCTCTCTCTCTCTCTCTCTCTCTCTCTCTCTCTCTCTCTCTCTCTCTCTCTCTCTCTCTCTCTCTCTCTCTCTCTCTCTCTCTCTAGACGTATTCGCTGGCGTACTAACAATTTAACAACACAGCAGTCTGAATCTCTATCACACGTTCACTATCAGCAGTCTTCCTATCATTCAGGTCCGTCCTCGTTGCTAGTCTAACCCCGTCTCCTTAAACCTCGATCCCGTAAGTCCAATCACGGGTTCTCATGTCCCGTGATTCATGCCTGACCTGCTTTGGCCCGTCTCTCTCGGGTCTGTGCTGAGTTACAGGCTCACCTGTCCTTAACCGTCTGCTGTCTCGGTACTTCTTCTTATCTGTGTTACACCACAGTCCCCGTAGACTACTGTCTTTCCTTTACACTGTCCTGTCAGTACTGTCTTACTGCGGTTGGGTCTCGGGCACCTTTCCTCTCGTCCCTGTAGTGGCACTTTACTATTTTATTGGGAAAGTGGCACACTTCGAATTTATTTCTGTGTGTTTTATTTAGATAAACTATGTTTATCTGTCAGAGAACCAAACGTGTCCTCTAATCTTAGTTTTCAGAGTTGTATGCCGTTTAACAAGCGTGATCCTGGCGAGGTGCCATGGTTGTTAAAGGTGTCTTTTATCAATTTCTCTGTGCCGTATTGTGTCTAGTTGTTCCATCTATGATCTTTTTAAACTCTCAGTCTTTACACGGTACTTAATTTGTTTATGAGACTCGGCACGGACCGAAGGTTCCGTCGACTTACGTTATCTTACCAATAGTAGGTTCAAACCGCGACCCTTCTCACATTGATAGGGTTCATGTTGTAAACAAATTGACACAACATCAGGGAAGAGTTGTTTACTGGACTATAATAGCCAGGCATCTAATCCCTGGTCTCCACAAATAAAAGTAAATCTTGTTCAAATAAAGTGGATCATTTGTGGTACTTATTTAGTCACCGGAACACTTCGAAATTTTGATAGTAAGTTACCTTTTCATACTTTACTTGTTGTGTCCCTTAGATGCCGTACCTGTTACTATGCGAAAACCTTGAACTTTGTTCTAGTTCAACTGGGTACATTATAATTTATGATATTAATTAAATTACATTTCTTTCTTAATTCTAAGAGTCATACGCTTGGCTTCATTGCATTCAAAATTGTAACAAGTACGACAAATCTGAATGTTAGATGCGGAACGATGATTCTTAGATCACAATGATAAATTCTTTAATTCAAGTAAATATATTAAAGTTTAATGTTGTACATGTCATTCACACTTTCATTTATACTTAATATTAAACTACTTAAATATTTCATTATTTTATATGGTGTTACGCTGATTCACTATGCGCGAATGTAAACACAATGTCAATTTAAAGAGTATAATATTCTATTGGTCACTGTCTATGGCACATGTCGGTACTGTCGCAGAATGTCTTTGTTGTTTCCTTGATGAACACAATTTACACTTTCTATTACACTGTTTTATGTAATAGAAAGTGTAAACTGTGTTTAGTGTGTTCATCAAGGAAACAACAATGACATTCTGCGACAGCACCGACATGTGCCATAGACAGTAACGAGAATTGGAAGCGGTTCGAGTCGCGCCAGTGACTTATGAGAGTATGGAAACGGTCGCTCAGAAAGTCGTGGCGTGCTGATGAGTATAATCTAGCGTAGGAATCAACATACAGCTGAAAGATGCTGATGTTGACCGCAATATCCTGAAACAGGATGGAAACGCGGGAAAAACATTACACTGTTTATATATATATATATATATATATATATATATATATATATATATATATATATATATATATATATATATATATATATATATATATATATATATATATATAGTTACGTATATATTGGACTTACGGGATTGAGGTTTAAGGAGACGGGGTTAGACTAGCAACGAGGACGGACCTGAATGATAGGAAGACTCCTGATAGTGAACGTGTGATAGAGATTCAGATTGCTGTGTTGTTAAATTGTTAGTACGCCAGCGAATATGGCAATTGTTTTAGGGGCATTAATATGAATATTTATTTCACTGCGCTGTAGCAGGGTAGTCTTGACAATAGGTACGCAAGGATATCGTCTTTTCCGTTGATGTGTGCTATTCTAAAACTAAAGTTCTGTAAAAGTAGAGCCCATCGGGCTATTCGATTATGTGTGGACTTGCCCTGGTGTAGGATCAGAAGAGGGCTGTTATCGGTTTGTAGTACGAAGTGTGTTCCGAGTAGGTATATTGATAACTTGGTAACAGTGAAAATGACTGCTAAGCACTCTAGTTCTGGCGTGCTGTATATTCTATCCCATGAAGACAGTTTTCGACTGACTTACAAAATGGGATGGAGAATCTTCTCATAGTTCTGGAGCAAAACTTCTGCCACAGGAATTCCATTGGCATCAGTTCTAACTGTAAAGATTACATTTGGGTTAGGTAGGTTTAGAATGGGAGGTTTCGAGAAATAAGTTTTTAATTCTGCAAGTGCTATAATTAGGTCACACTCTTTACAATTTTATTCCGCTGATCTTTGGTCAGCAAGTTAGTGAAAACTTCTGTCAGCTCTGCAAATCTTGGTAAAACTTTCTGTAGTAATTTAGCACACCTAACAATCTTCGCACTTCTTTCTTGATTTTTGGTACATCCAAGTTGAGAATTGTGGATACAATTTTGTCGTCGCTTGTTATGTGTCCGTCAGAGATCTTGTAGCCTAGAAAGTCAATTTCGCTAATTCCTATTTCTACTTTGCTTGGCTTTATCGTAATACCGTGTTGATTGATTCGGAAAAGGTTTGTCGGAGTGTCGTTATGTGTTGCGTCATGTTGTTTGTGTGTATGCAGATGTCGTCTATGTACGTTGCGACGTTTGTTATGTCGTGTAGTAAGAGTCTCGTCATTCTCACAAAATTTGCGGGCAAGTTTACTAGTTCTGGGTGGTTTGAGGCTATTGTTCTGTATTCTGTTAGTAATTTCGTGCAGTTGTCTTGTCTGTCTTGGATAGTTTAGGTGATAGTTTAATGTCTCTTACTGTGTCTGTTGTGTCCACTGCTGGAACTGGTATCTCGTCAGTCTTGTCAGTGTCTGTATGGTCACCTATTGTGCTGGTTTCTGCTGTTTCGTCATGTTGGATGTCGGTTTCTTCGTCCCTTTTGTATTTGTCGGTTTCTTCGTCCCTTTTGAACTATAGTTTCAACATGTTGACGTGGTAAATTTTCTTATTGTTGTTCCTACGTATCTCGTCGTCACCGCGTGATACTTGTCTTAGGATTTTAAATGGTTGTTGCCATGAAATAGCTAGTAGGTCTCTGTTATCAGGGAGTAATAATAGAATCTTCTGTACAGGAGTCAGGTTAAAAGTCTTGGTGTTTTTATTGGCATAGTTTCTGTAAACGTTGCAAGTCTGTTGAAGTCGTTGTTTAGCAATGATACGAGATTTGATGGTTCTGTCACGAAAATTCGTGACTAAACTATAAGATGTGATGGTTGTGTTATTAATGGATTTACAAGTTAAAAACTGTTCTGTTTTTTTTTTAGCCACGTGTTTGTTAGTAAGTTTTTACTGTTGGCTTGAGTACAACAAAATGATCCGATAATGAAGCCGGTAAATACTGATATAAGAATACAATAATATAGTGCTATCAACAACAAAATTATCAAATTTTTGTTTTCATACATGTTATATGCGTTGGCTGTTTTCTGTGGTGTTGATTTTGGGATACTGCGTGGTTTAACACGTGTGTTCTCTACCTTTGTGAACAGTGTTTCTGAGGATGTTTACTCTACTTGTACTGGGGTAACTAATTCCGAAATTTTCATTTGGTTATTATTTTGTTCAAGATCTTCGTTCGGGTTTCTCTCTTGCTCTAGGATTTATGTTGTTCTGGTAACAACGTTAGCTTGCATTAATCTGTTGTTCCAGGCATTAATTTCTTGCTCTGAAACATCGGTTACCTCAAGAAGTTTTCCGATAATTACGTCACAGCACGCGTTGTTAAGTACTGTGCACTTTACTTTGCCTGAGACAAATGGTGACTGGATATTTGCCCAGGCTAGAGGGTATTTTTCAATTTTACCCGAACAAGTTCTACATGTAGTAAATTTATCTGTGTAATCTTTAGGCTGTACCAGTTCTTTGCGGAGTCCCACAAGTGTCGAGCCACTGTCCCGTAAAATATTACGTAGTTTATCATTAACATACCCTTTGTGTGTCTTTAATTTACCCTTTGAGTATATTACAGCGTTTGCCTCTTCGTTGGTAATGGGCACGTTGTGTCCACATGTTAGAATACCATCGTTGTGGAACTGGTTGCATGTGTTACATTTATCTACTGTATCTATGCGTAGCTATGCTTTCTACTGCGCTATCAGCTCCTTCTTCTTCTTTCTCTTTCGAAGATGGACTATCTAATATTGCTGCTTTCGCTCTATTTAGTAGTTTCCTACCCTCACATGAGGACTGCCAGTGGCCGAAAGATTTACAAAAATAACATTTAGTTAAATTTAGTTAGTCTTTTATAGTGTTGCGCTTGGCCTGTTGTTTATTTATCATCTTTTGTAGATGGTTTTTATCATGTGGGTTCTGGTCACACATTTCGTGTTCCCCATGTTGATGATGGCAGTATTTACACTGGTTACTTTTAAAGTATTTAACATCTATATTTTTTTTATTGCAACTACATGGTTTAGGTTTGTTTACTGTAGCTGCAGTGACAAACTCAGTATCTTTAGATATAGTAGAAGAAATATCTGTATTAGCAGTAAAGTATGCAGGTCATTTTCTTTCCATTTCCTTAATGGAATTACACTTATTCTCTTGAAAAAAAAATTAGCAAAAGCTGTAGGCAATGAGGAGATTAATTTATCTCTTAAAATAATGTCTTTAAGTAACTCAAAGTTGTTATTGATCTTGGCTGCAGCCAGCCATTTACTAAAGTTGCCTTGTACCTCGGAAACGTAGTCGAGGAAAGTATGTATGGGTTTATAGGTTAATTTTGAGAATTGCAATATGTATCCTGAGCTATCTAAAAAAAATTTTTGCATGATACGAGATTTAATATAACCATAATCTACTCTGAGGTCCGATGAGATGGTTTCTATTACCTGTAACAGTTCCCCCGAAAGATGTTTCATATAGATGATATTCCAATCATGTTTTGAGATATCGAAATGTGTCATTATTGTTTCAAAATTATGCGTCCATGCAGATATGCAGGCGCCTATGGCGAAATTCTTTACGACTCCCAGGTATTTCTTAAATTCATTTTCTTTTTCTTTACTTTCTATTTTCCTGGTTTCTATGTTGTTTCGTGCTTCTACCTCTAGCTGTTTTAATATAAGCTGTGTTTCTAGCTCTTCATTTTTTTATTTGAGCATTTATTTCTGCTTCTGTAATTTTTGTTAGATTATCTAGCTCTGTCCTGTGTAAAGTCTAGTTCAGCTTTCTTCATTTCTCGTTATTTTGCTCTTTCATCTCTTTCAGTTTGTACCTTTAGTTTATTTTCACTCCATTTTACTAATTCTGTTCCGGTTAATCAGCATTTTATGCCAATTTCTAGGAATTCGTTTAGAGTTGACATGTTGATTATGTAATAATTTGCAATGAAAAAGTACAAACCGTGGTATCAATACACTATACTTTTATTAACTATTACAAAGTAGAAAAACATAATAGGGCGTGGATCTAACGTATAGGCAGAAATTAAAAACAACTTAGCTGTGGGAAGTGTCTGAAGTTTCCTTCAAGGCTTGACTTCACAGCCGGGTTGATCTGCGCGTCGTCTTTATGTGATAGTCTTGATTTATTCAATGTAACGGGCCTGACTCTGGATAGTATATTGTTATTACCCTACCTAGAAGATTATGTCCTTGTCTGTGGATAGAATATTGTTATTATCGTTGTCTACCAGGATCTGTAAACGTCTCGTCAGCAGCTGCTATCTTGTCTCGTTGATGTCTAGGTACAGTCTTTTATGGTCGTAGGATTCATAAACCGGTCGCTGCTCCCATTATCTGTCATAGGCCCATGGATACTTAAACTCTAGACAGTGGGCTAGGACAGATTACGCTACTCTTTTCACACAATAACTGCACACAGAGTGAAGCTCGCAATCCTTTCCAACTCGGAACCTTTTAATGAGATTATAGCGAGCTTCACACAGATCCCACAGGGATTTATTAGTCACACAAAAGCCGTCCCGACTCAATAGATTATTGTCGGCACGGGTAGCATATTATGTTATAATACAAATATACGTCATAGCAGTTATGTACAAATACTTGCCTTCAGGCACAATCTCGCCACAAACTCAATTGGCATTCACTGGATCACTCAATTCGAGCACGCTATGTGGCTCACAGACGAATCCGCTGTCGCACTAACGATTTCACAACGCAGCAGTCTGAATCTCTATCACACGTTCACTATCAGCAGTCTTCCTATCATCCAGGTCCATCCTCGTCGCTAGTCTAAGCCCGTCTCCTTAAACCTCGATCCCGTCTGTCCCATCACGGGTTCTCATGTCCCTTGATTCATGCCTGACCTGCCTTGGCCCGTCTCTCTCGGGTCTGTGCTGAGTTACAAGCTCACCTGTCCTTAACCCTATGCTGCCTGTCAGCAGTCGTGACCTGTCTCAGTACTTCTCCCTACCTGTCGTACACTGCAGTCCCTGTAGACTACTGTCTTTCCTTTACACTGTCCTGTCAGTACTGTCTTAATACGATTTGGTCTCTGACAGTAACACAGCCATCCAGGAACTTACTTCTCTGCCTTCTCCTTATAGTTCTTTTCCCTTGCCAGTTGCCACCAAGTTCTTTAACTTATTTCTTCTCATAACGTGTTTAAAAAAAAAAAAACTGATTGTCTACGTCTAAGTTTTCTAACCAATTTACAGTTTTCATTTGTTTCTTGTAGGACTTGGTCATTGGTTTTTCTGTCTGTTCATGGTATTTTCCTTTTCCTCAAAACCACATTTCCACAGCCATCAAATGTTTTTCAGCTTGTCTACTCATTGTCAACGCCTAACGTCCATACAAATGTACAGGATCTATGTAGCATCTCATCACATGTTTTCTCGTTGCAAATGACATCTTTTTATTAGTCATTATTTTTTTCCAAATTGCAAAAGGCTACCTTCGCCATGGCGATTCTTCCTCTTTAAGGCATTCCCCATCAGATGTTATAACTATTCCGAGATCATTGTACGATTCACTTGTTTAAGAATAGTTCCATTTACTTTTATATTACATTGTAGTATTTCTTTCTTGTTAATGACGACCATAATCTGTGTATTCTTACAATTTAATTATAACCCTAGTTGTTCACTGTGTGCAACAACCACATCTACTAAATGTTTCAGATCCTGCTCATTGTCTGCAATCAATAATGTATCATCCGCATATCTAATGTTATTGATGTTACTTCCCGCAATGGTGATTCCTTTCATATCTTCTACATTTCTAAAAAAATATTTTCACTGTACATGGAAAAAAAGATCTGAAGACACTGCACAACACTGTCTCTCACCTCTCTTTTGAGGCTGATATTGACTAATTTCATTATCAATCTTTATGGCAGCTTGTTTTTGAAATATACGTGTTTTTGTTTTTCAAGTCCAAGGTCTTTCCCGTCAATTTGTATATTTGCAAGCATCTTCATCTCTGTAGATGTGAGAAGGAAACTTTAGAGAGCTATTGCGTTGCAAGAAATAGCTTTAAAAAAGACGTAAACCTGAGAAGGTGACGATTAAATTTGTAATAAGAGAAGTGATGTCTTGTAGTACTGCGACTTAGAAAGAACAATAAGTTTTTGATAAACATTTGCCACATTTCTTAGATTACAGAAAGAGCCAGATTTGAAGGAGGGGTAGATATCAGAGTCCGATGTGATGGTTACATAAAAGATATCATCCATTGACACGTGGCCGCCTTGACAGGCGATAGTTTGTTACACTGTGTTTCAAAATGGCATAATAACTAGAAACCATGGCGGTAGCGAATGTGACTGATCAGACCAATTCACACTGTAAATGTTCGTCCACAATAGATGCATGTGAACACATAGTCATTGTCACCATCACGCACCATCTTACGTCTCACGCGAAAAGTGTATGGTCTATCTTCAATTATTTTCTCCTTTTTTTTTTTTTTTTTTTTCATGTTTGATATTTGCTCTCCAAGCAACACGTGCCGCGGCGACTAGCTCCTAATGTGCATTATCAATGCCTGTATCAATCATGTCCCGCTTACACACATCTTTGTATCGTAGTAGAATCCACCCCTGAGATCTCTTACCAATCTGTAATTAACCCAAAAAAAAAAAAAAAAAAAAAAAGGAAAGATGTCCTTTGGTATTCTACCATCATCCATCCTCCTAACGTGTCCTATCTATTTAAGTCTACGAAGACTGAGCATGGAATACACCGGCACACAACCTGATTTTTACAATACTTCAGTATTTGTGATTTTGTCTTGCCACTTATTAATAAGTATTCTTCGCAGACACAGCATATGAAAGCTGTTTAAATGTTTCTCTCGGTGTAAGTAAGTTGATCAGGCTTCACTGCCATAAAGAAGAGTACCAAAGACACAGACTTGACAAGGATGTTTGTTTTGGCAGTAAGCGTCCTGTTCTCCCAGACTCTTATTGTTAACTTGTTAATTGTTATTGCTGACTTACCAATACTAACGTTGATTTCCTGATCTAGGGATAGTTTGCTATTTACCGCTGATCCTAATTATGTCAAATCTCTACTTTCTCCATTTCGGATTCGTCAGTAAAGATTGATGGTACCAGATGTGCACATTATGACATAATCTGTGTCTTCTTTTTGCTAATTGTTAAACCAAATTCAGAACAAGCATTGGAGAATGCAGATAGTTTTTTTTTCTGTCCCGCGTCTCCATCCTGTTTCAGGATATTGCAGTCAACACCAGCATCTTTCAGCTGTATGTTGATTTCTAGGCTAGATTACGCTCATCAGCACGCCGCGACTTTCTGAGCGACCGGCTCCATACTCTCATAAGTCACTGGCGCGACTCGAACCCCTTCAGATTCTCGTGCGTTCACGTCAACCACGAGAGTATTCGGGATTACGGAGGAAGCTTGCTAACTCCTCAGCCAGGGAGATCGGCCTAATGCAGATAGTAGACGTTGTAATTCTTCCTCAGAGTGGGCGTAATTGCAGCATCAGCATATAGAATATAGTTATATGAACAATAGTATAGAAGTAAACATATAACAAAGAATAGGTAGAGTATGGTAGTCGCAGACATAAAACAACGGACATATAGTAAGTAATACGGTCTTCACGAAATACGAGTGTTCAATTCGTCTTTCAGGTCACAATTCAAGGGAGATTACAACATTGAGTGAGCTCTTAGGTTCAACAAAAGCACAGAACAAGTGTCGAAAAGAAGACTCACTTTTTCGTGCGGCCTTAGGACAGTTTATAATTATAGAAACTGTTTAGATAATTAAGTCAGAAGGCACTACAGGAAAAGATAGATACGGTGGTTGTAGAAAGTGAAAAATGGGCCCTAGCTTGAATAATAAGAAAACAGAAGTCATGGCTATATCAAAGAAACAGATTGAGCCTAAATGTACACTTAAAATAAATGACATTATTTTGCGGCGAGTGCAGAAATTCAAATGTCTAGCCACAGTGGTAACATCAGATGGAAGATGCATCACAGAGATAAATAACAGAACAGTAAACATAAATAACACATTCTATGAAACGAAGAACATGTTATCCAAAACGATCTTGTCACTGAACATGAGAAAAAGAATTCTTGCATGTTACCAGTTTAACATATGGCAGCAAATCCTGGACAATTAGTAAACAAGTGAATCAATCGCTATACGCCTTGGAGATGTGGTTTTATAGATGAATGCTGAAAATTCCTTGGACAGCCCAAAAGAGTAATCTGGACATTTTGAAGGAGGCTGCAGACTTGTAGAGTGGGCAAAAGAGCAGGAAATGATTGTAGGAAACACCTAGTTTAAACAACACCCTAGAAGATTATGGTCATGGGGGAGTCCTGATAGCAGGATTAGAAACCAGATTGATTACATTTTTATTAGCAGAAGGTTTCGAGATGCGTTAACAATTGCAAAATCAGTTCCCAGTGCTGATTGTTATAGTGACCACAGATTACTTGCATGAGCCTTATAGCCGCAAACTAGTATGTACACTAGACTAGAAGACGAAATGAGAACGACTCACACAAACGATCGGAAAAACGAGAATACACAGGGGACGCAATGCTCAGCCAGTGGGCGGAGCTCGCGCGGTCACATGACTGCGCACCAGGTGACAAAAAGGCCAACATGTTTCGACATTCAGGGTCGAGACGTTTGGAGAAGACACACCGAGTTAGCGAAGCTAAGAAGCGAAAGAACACCAGATAACGACTTCGTTCACGTCAGAGCTTATTCCAACCATGGAATAGAGGCGACATGAAGTATAGCTACGAAGCCGATGCCCATCTATGAAGCTGAAAACGCAAGCAAACAGTAGATCATCACTCAAGCTTGTTGGCAACAAAGATGGTCAGAAGACCGCCCCACCGCATTCTTAGGCAAGGGACTGTTGGTCGCTGACCAAGACAGTGAGTAGACACGGTTATTTAAGATATCGAGTTAGATGTAGTAGGATTATCAGAGTGCATACAACAGATACTTTCTTGACGATTATTTCAGCCATGAATAATACCACATAAAACAGGGCGTGCGCTGATCACACACAGAACGCGATAACGGCAGGAAGCCGGCGATGTGTGACAGCCACGCGTGAAGGCTGTTCAGCAATAAAATTTAATATGTTGAATAAGGACGCAAAAGTCTTCTGTGATTTGTGTGCATAGATTCTCCTTAAATTGTCAAGTGAAGTGTTCGAGCCAGTGAAGAAGTAACTTGGCACAGTGGGGACTGTCGTCTCGGAAAAAGAGCTCAACAGTGAATAACAAATGAACATTGTTTAACAGTGCATAAACATAGAAAGAGTGACAATAAATACTATTTCGTGAAAGATAAATATCATCAATAATAAACTTACGAGCCAACAAGGAAATATTTCAGCAAAATGTCAAACAAACGAACATCAACAACATTGACAAAGGTCAGAAGAATAGCCAAAAAAAAAGAAGCATGGATACGGAATGGAATGATCTAAGCCACGTCTCGACACGGCTTCACTATTTGTTCCGTATTAAGTGTGCAAACTGCCTACAAGGCATACTATTTCTAATATTCTAAATAGATGGCAACCAGCCACCAAAAGAACAATGTAGGGCCGTGTTCATGTGCTCAATGTACAATGTTTTGCGTATCCTTTACAGTACATCGCTGTCAACATCAGTATCTTTCAGCTGATTGTTGATTTCTTGGCAAGATTACGCTCAGTAGTTTGCCATTGCTTTCTGGGCGGCCGGCTCACTTATCCTGCAAGTCACCAGCGCGGGTAGAACCGCTTCTAATTCTCGCGCGCTGCGAGACCCTGCGTGGATAAACGGGATTACGGAGAAAGTCGTGTAACCCCTCGGCCAGAGAGACCGACTCAATGCACAATAGTGCTCGCATAAACTAATCAACGTATCAACATCCAGTATTCGTTCTAGAAACAAGTTTTTCAAGATCCTGCAGTAGGAAGCTATGTTGCAGTCACACCCTTTTGTGGAGGCATCATTTCTACTAGCATCCAAGCTGATCCGTACCTAGTCCTGAATCCAACCGAAGTGGAGCCAAACATCTGGAAGGCGTCACCAGGGACACCTGAGCTGGGGATACACAAGTTAAGTTGCTTCCTGTTGATTTGTGTATGTGTCCTGTTTAGTAGTCCAGAGTTGTCAAGTACCCCTCCACTCTGTTTACTCTCCCTCATCATTAGCTGGAGGTTGGTGGGCTACCTTTGAGTCGATTAACCATCACAGCCATCACACAAAGGTACGTTCCGTTCGGTTGGCAGTCGAAACTGACTAAGTAATTTCAGTAGATCTTCGACTGCTAGCGGGAACTTTGTCTTGTTTTGTAAATTTATCCATTAGCCGTTGTTCTTTCACGTCATTAATGTCCCTATTAATTATGATTGGTTATCCATAGGTGTTTACGTCAATTAGTTAAATTTCTGATAGGTGTTTTCGGTTGTCCGGTAGTGTCACTATCATTGTTGAACAGCACCATAGCAGGTTCAACACACAGTCGGCTTTGCCATAACAAGACCGGAAGCGACACTGACAAGAAGAGACTCTGACAAAGAACACCTCCTGCCATAGAGTTTCCCAACCATCAACAACAAAGATACTATTGTCCCAAAACATTTATACAGGTGGTATCTGCAATTACTTTACAATGATTCCATCTAACAGGGATTGACACATAGATAGGAAACAGGTGCACATCAACAACCATGTCTACATTATCAGAATTTGTAGCACTTGGTGAGAAGTATGGCTTGACAGGCCCTGATCTCATGGCCTAGGCCAAGGAGGAATTAAAAGCATTTTAGGCACAGCTAAGAGAAGACAGAGCAGCATCTAGAGAGACTAGAGAGGCACAAGAGAGACAGAAATATAAGGAAATACAATTAGAAAAATTAAAAACTGTTTCTATAACAAAAGAGAATGTTGGTAGAACTAGAAGCACTAGCACTAGTCGAAAGCATCAAGAAGTTTTATAAGTACTTGTTAGGAAAGAAATGCATTGTGTTGTCTGATAACAAACCATTAATTAATCCACAGATGGTTTTTACTTTTACTAGATTATGAGTTTGATATCTGCCACATTCCAGGCAAAAATAACAACCTTGCAGACCTCTTGGGTAGATTGTAATAAAGTAAAATCGCAAAGGTACATCACATCATCTACACAGCATCTAGAATGTATTACCTCATAAAAAGGTGCTTGAACAATCACCAGCACTCTGAACTGCTGATCAGGACTTTGCAGGTCATTTGGAAACAGCTTAAGATGAGTTTACTGTTAATAATTGTATCATAATTAATTAGGTATTGATATGTTCATACATATACATCCAAAGATGTTATCATTCCCAGATAGCAATATTATTGTCAGAAGCTGAGTGGAAAGAAAGAATAAAGCTGTACGAATAATTCACCAATTCCATTGAAACACAGAAAGACCAACAGAGAAGTCTATATACCAGTAGAGTATTCGAAAACCAATGTCAAGGGAACACAAGATATAACGACATCTGACAGGTACTTGTCTAATGGAAACATGTTCAATAAATTATCTAAGTATTAAAAATGTGTATGATTATCATTAAAAGTAAAATGAAAAAAAAGAGAGAATAAAAGAAAGGGAAATTTTCCCTTGTTACAGACCATATTACACCCTATGACGTAATCACATATAGCGTACAACTACTTGCCCAATATGTGCTTGGGTTGCGTACTGCACGGGTCATTCATGATGCGCACCATTTATATAGATACAGAATGGGAGACGTCACGGTTGTCATGTCAGTTAGAGATTAGGATAGCGTCTGGGGAGGGTCGGTCTGGAGAGCTTTTTGTTAGTTTGGATAGATATAGAGTACTTAGTAGGTTTAGCGGGTTGTAGGATTAGCTAGTAATAGGGATGTCTTTCGTATTTTATGTTAATTATTTTCAACGTTATTAAACATTAGTTTTAAATTTATACCAACGGTTTCGTTATTTGTTTCATAGGACAACCACTTTGGGGCGGTTGGATGGCAGTTCTTGTTTTACTTACTGTCATGGGCCACAGGTCTATGACAGTAATTGTGGGGGATAGCGTCCGATAAGAATCCCATATAGTGAAATTACTCCTAGTGAGATAGCAATAGGAGTTAGTTCTTCCCCACCGGGTCAGATATGTTTATTTTGCAACAATTTTTCACGATCATCACAAGAACTGGCACGTTATAACCATCATCATAATCATCGTCGTCGGCTTGGATTCTGCACTGACGTCGCAAACAGATAGGTGTATTACATTTGATTTGCTATCGTCAAGGTCTGTACAGGTAATGGATGTGTTAAGTTTACTATCATCCACATCGCCATGTTTTCAGTAAGACCCGATGCAAGTGGCATCGTAATTTCTGGTGGGCTTATGCAGTGCTACGATGACATCTTACATCCCATCGTTTATGTCAGTCGAAAACTACTTCCAGATGTACATAAATGCTCCACATCTTAAATTGAATGTCTTACTACGGTTTTCATGGTTACAACACTTAGCAAAGATTTTCTGGGCAATCACGTTACATAAAGGCAGTCCAAAGACTAATCGTATTACCAGAAAATCCACACTTTCGACCATGTATCTTGTTCTCCCAGACTCTTTTTTCTTAACCTGTTCATTGTTGTTGCTGCCTCACTAATCCTAATGTTGATTTCCTGATCTAGGAATAATTTGCTATTTACGTCTGGTCCTAGATATGTAATATGGTCTACTATCTCCAGTTCGGCGTCGTCAATAAAGATTGATGGTACCCCATGTGACATAATCTGTGTCTTCTTTTTGTTAATTGTTAAACCAATTTCAGAACAAGCAGATTCCGATGAAATAATCATGTAACGTCGTCAAGCATATATCCTATGATGAACTGAACTATTCTATGATGAACTGAACTATCCTATTGTAGAGGATAATATGGATGAAATAACTGCATAAACTTCATCTCGTCGAAGAACTTTTGTAACCTGCTTCGACTCGTTGAAAAACTAGTAGAATCTTAAACACTACACAGGGACATCAATGGAAGAATCATGGACATTTAGATTAGATAATTGTAATTTTCTAACTTGTGTATTCCAATAAATGATTGGAAAACGTTAACTACAGACTACAGGTTGTATAATTACATACATAACATCTCACCTTCCACGTTGTAACAACATCCTCCCGCCCCCATAGGCTTGATAGACAAGGACTTGTGTTTCGGCAGTAAGCTTCATGTTCTCCCATACTCTTTTTCTTAACCTGTTCATTGTTGTTGCTGCCTTACCAATCATGATGTTGATTTCCTGATCTAGGGATAATTTGCTTTTTAACTCTGATCCTAGATATGTAAAATGGTCTACTATCTCCAGTTCGGCGTCGTCAATAAAGATTGATGGTACCCCATATGCACCTTGTGACATAATATGTGTCTTCTTTTTGATTATGGCTAATTCAAATTCAGAACACGCATTGGAGAATGCAGATAGTAGACGTTGTAATTCTTCCTCAGAGTGGGTCGTAATTGCAACATCATCTGCAATAAAGCAACTCTCTGATCAGTACCCTCCTAATTTTGGTCTTGGCCTTCAATCTTTCAATCTCAAAGCATTATAGAGGCCGCCATCTGAGCGTGAGTGAATGTATATACCGGCATCCTGATCACGAAAGGCATATTTCAGTAGAAGTGAAAAGTATATTCCAAAGAGGATGGGGGTTAGTACGTAACCTTGCTTAACTCCACTCTTGATTTCAAACTCTTCTGAAGTTGCACCATCAAACTTGATTATGCCCTTCATGCCTCTGTGGAACGATTCCACAATGGACAAAAGAGTTGGTGGGCAGCCAATCTTCTTTAGTGCCTTGAACAGACCCTCACGACTGACCAAATGAAGCAATAAACAATGGTTGGTTTTTTCCCTGGCATTTTTCTTGCATTTGTCGCAATGAGAATATCATATCAATAGTAGACCGGTTCTGTCAGAAGCCGCACTGTGATTCGGGGTAGACTTGATCTCCCATGACTTGAAGTCAGCGCAGAACAATTCTGGCAAATACTTATCAACAATACACAGAAGTGAGATATACCCCTATAGTTGCAGTCGCTCCGATCGCCCTTGTTCTTGTACAGTGTTATGATGCTTGAATCTTTGAAAGCCTGTGGGACTTGTCCTTCTCGCCAGCATAGCTCTATTAGCTGGTGGATCTGTAGAGTGAGTGTGTCTTGCCCGCTCCTGATAACCTCTAATACAGTGGTTCTCAACATTTTTTGGCCCATGCTCCCCTTTACCATATGTTCAGAACATCATCCCCCCCCCTTTCGTATTTCCTCCATATAAGTCCCCCCCCCCCCCACCCTTACACAGTATAATAAAAATGGAAGCTAAATTTAATAACACATACTAGAACAAATCTAGACATCTACATAAAACGTGATTTGCGGGTCTACTTACGTTATAAAACGAATTTCACTAGGGCGAGAAGTACAGAACCGTAAAATTTAGAGGGAAATACAATATCAAGTAACTCGTTCTTGTCTTAATGCGATCTTGAAATAATCTTAATTCCCCCCCCCCCCCCCCCCCCCTGGAAACCCTAACATTCCCCCATGAGGGGGGGGGGGAATTCCCCACTGGTTGAAAACCACTGCTTTAATGGAATCTCATCCTTACATAGAGCCTTGCAAGATGCCAGTTCATTTATAGCACACTTAACATCTGTTATGGTGAGAAGTGTGTTCAGGTGGTCAAGAGTTGATAGGGCCTCTATGGTGTTGAAGACATCATCCGCGAGTTTGGTCTCACTTGAGTAAAGCTCTAAACAGTGATCTACCCATCTATACATCTGCTGTTTCTTATTGGTGATGATTTTCCAGTCAAGGTTTTCAGTGGTGCACTTCTTTTTATCATTCGACCACATGCTTTCTTTATCCCTTCATACATGCTTCTGTTTCCCTTATCACTTGCATTTTGAATGGACTCACATAACTTGATCCAATAGTCATTCGCACACTGCCTGGCAGCCTTTTGCACATCCTTCCTAGCTTGCTTCAGCTCACTGAGAGTGTTACGCGTTGTTCTTTCCTTGTTTCTTAAGAGAGCTATCTTCTTTTTATCAATCAATGGCTGCAGTCTCTGGCTGTTTGCTGCAAACCAGTCCTGCCTCTTATGATCCACAGTGCTTTAAAACCTTACCGATGTTTTATAAAGAGTTTCCTTAAGTTTACGATACTTTTCACTTGCGGTACAATTTTCTGATGTATTAGTGAAAGCGTCTTCAAGTTGCTGTTGAAACTCAAAGCACTTATCACGATCGTGGGTGTTAATAATATTAATCCTGGAGCTAGATTTGTGGTTAGCTGTGTAGATTCTCTTTGGTCTTATTCTAACCCTTGCAACAACCAAAGAATGATCTGTATCACAGTCAACACTGTGGTAATTTCGAGTTAATGATGTTTGGTTCAGATGTTGTCTCCGTGTGATGATGAAGTCCAGTTGATGACAATGGCAATATCATGAATGTTTCCATGTGAACTTATGCAGCTCTTTTGTTTTAAAACAAGGAGTTTGTAATACATGGGTCATTTCTGGTGCCATGCTCCAGCAGCTTTTGCCCATTTTCATTCATGCGACCGATGTTGTATTTTCCCAGGCACAATGGCCATGAACTCGAGTCCTTGCCCACACTAGCATTGAAATCACCGAGCATATAAATGTATTCGGATTTTTGAACTGCCTTGATCACAGAGTCTAACTCCTCATAGAACGAATTTGTCACAGGAAGCGAGTGTCAGTGCATATGCAGAGATAATTGTGCAAAACCACAAGGGGTTGCCAAGCGCAGGGATAATAGTCTTTCATTAGCTCCAGCTGAAATTTCAATCATTCCCAGTAGTGAAGTCTTCACTGCAAAGCCCACACCAGGTTGCCTTTTTTTTCTGCATGCCCTCTACCCTTCTACAAAAAGGTGTAATTGTTTCCCTGAGTGATCCTTCCTAGGCGATGGGAGTCTCCTGCAGGCCAACAATATCAATCTTATGACGATTGAGTTCAGCATCAATCACAGCCGTTTTTCTCACATCGTCAATATTCGTCAAGTCAGTGGAAAATCCTGGATACATGGTTCTTACGTTCCAGATTGCAAGCCGTAGCTTGAGGTTTCTATTTTTCTTTTTAATAGTCCTGGTGCATTGGTTTTTAGCCTGCTATTTAGATTTTGTCCTAGCCCCAAGCACCCACTGAAGCAGGCAGGCTGTGGTGGATCAGCACCCAGTTCACAGGGGGCTGCCCAGTTTGAGGTGAGCGGTAGCTGATAAGTGACACCTGTAGGTGTCTCCCACGTCAGAGGCAACCCATGGCGCCCCATGTCTATGCCAATTGACAAGGACTTATAACCTGTAACTGCCACCTCTCGCTTTGATTCTGAGACCGGTAAAGACCAGGGATGGAGTTATACCTCTCCATAGCACAAAGCCTGGGCTAAAATATAGACACCATGTGTTGCCCATGCAGCATGATCCCTCTCTCGAACTGTCTAGTTCACTCCAGAGGAAAGGTAACACCTATACATCTGGAACAAGACAAGCTACAGACGCTGACGGATCATCAAAGCAATGCTCTAACTGTCCGCCTGTCCGATCTTCGATCCTGGACCAGCTGCCAACCAAGGCTTAGGGCCTGGTCTGCCCTGCCAAGACATTTGGTTGCATTTCCTCGCACCAGGATTAGGCTTGTACGCTCCCAATTGTGCTCTTCCGCCCGAAGCAGTTGGCACAATGTGGGGTGTCGGGTTTGGTAAGCGTCGCCCAACGTTCAGCGCTAAGAGAAAGCAGGTAGTACCGTCTACTGTCATGCGGTAGCGCAGTCATATCAGACTAAGATCTGACTCACAACAAGTCGAGCTACTGCGAAAGCATTTGCCAAGAATATTTTCATTAATCAAAAACTACAGTTCGAAGCACTGATGTTGGACAACAGGATGCCTTCATCCGACATACAGGACTTCGCGTTGGAGCTCAAGCCAACGAACACAAGCAAGCAAGCAGAAGGACGAAGACGATCAGATACCGTCGTAGTTCTGACCATAAACGATGCCGACTAGCATCCAATGGGGCAATGTGAAGCAAAATGGAATATACATTGGCTAGAAAACCCATTGTGTCAAAAGTCCTAATTTAAAAAAAAAAAACCATTGTGTGGGCGTTAATGGTGAAAAAGCGCCCCAGTCGCACAAAACGGAATATTGCGTGGCTAGCAAATCCATGAAGGCGAAATCCCGAATCAAAAGCTCGTGTGTGTGTGCCAGGGAGCGGCTGGCGTTTTAACTTAGCGGCCCTCTGGCATTATTAACTGCTGGTCAATGGGGACATTTGAGAATGTTTCTTTTCTTTGTCCCTATACGATAAGATAACTTCACACGCCCTGGACGACAATATCATCTTGACGCGCCACCACTGTACTATTTCAGTGGCGCTTCGTTTATATCTCTAGAGATGCTTAATCTTGATCTTGTAGACATCCCTCCTTCTAATTCTGATGGCCGTTGAGCCTTTCCATCTTGTACAGTCTATAATCGTTAACTACTTATACCGAACTCAACGTAGCTTGCATAACATGACACTGGTATAGATTTTCACATTCTATTTTACTAATACTATACACTTGACACTGTCGATAGCACAATTATTTGTTCCACAAAAGATTCACAAATATACACAACAGTGCCTAAACATTAACAATTCTAAAAGAGCGGCATAGTGTTAGCCATGCTCTATTAACTCAGAACTAGGTCCGACACTGACCATAGCTCTAGTCCAACTGATTTAAGGTGATGTTTTGCCCTCACGAAAAACATCCAGCATACTTTTCACGCTTTTGTGACCAATGCTGTGATAGGTCACTTCGCACGGTCTCTCCCCTGTCGACCGCAGTTGTTACAAACTCATGCCATGATCCAGGCATGTATCAACTGGACCATAGCAGTGGGCGACATTAAAGGTGGTTAAGCGTTCCAGTGGCAAGAAATTAAATATTGCATGGCTAGCAAATCCTTTACGTGGAAAGTTCACATCCGAAGTGTCAAATGTGAAGAAGGGGTAGATATCAATCAATCAATCATGTGCCATGCCGGAAAGCGTGGGCGGTCATGACTCGCCATTTCACTCGATCACCAGTGTCGTGGATCAGCTCAGTGTTCCTGTCTCGTCCATGCCATGTGGCCAAGCCATCCAGGTATTTTCCTCTCGGTCTTCCTCTTGGTCTGTTCCCCTCGATCTTGCCAATTGTCACTAAGTTCTCTAATCCATTTCTTCTCATAACATGTCCAAAAAAATTTGACTGTATACGTCTAATTTCTCTAATCAGTTTACGATGTTCATTTGTCTCCTGTAGTACTTGGTCATTGGTTTTTATGTCTGTCCATGGTATTCTTTGCATTTTCCTCAGAAACCACATTTCTGCAGCCATCAGATATGACAGTCTGATATTATGGTTATATAAAAGAAAATATATAGAATATAGTTATATGAATATCATTATAGAAGTACTCATAGATGAAAAAAAAATAGAAAAGAGTACGGTAGTTGTAGACTTTACACTAAGAACACATAGAATTATGGTATTCACGAAGTATGAATATATAATTCGTCTGTCAGCCCACAATTCAAGGGAGATTACAACTTTGAGTGAACTCTTAGGTTCAGTAAAAGCACAAAACAATGTCGAAAAGAAGACATTTTACAATTATAAAAATTATAGAAATAGTTTACATAATTAATTCAGCGGGAACAGGAAAAGATAGAGACATTGGTTGTAGAAAGTAAAAAATGTGCCTTAGCCTGAATAACAGGAAGACAGAAGTCATGGTTATACCCAAGGAACAGATTGAGCCTACATGTTCAATTAAAGTAGATGACATTATTTTGCAGCAAGTGCATAAATTAAAATATCTAGCCACATGGTTAACATCAGATGGAAGATGCACCACAGAGATAAAGAACAGAATAGGACAAATAAAATTGGCATTCTATGAAATGAAGAACATTTTATGCAACACGTCCTTGTCATTTAAAATTAGAAAAATAAGTCTTGCATGTTACCACTTTTAACATATGGCTGCAAATCCTGGACAATTAGTAAACAAAAAACAACAAAAATCCTAGAAGCCTTGGAGATTTGGTTATTTAGAAGAATGCTGAAAATTCCATGGACAGCCAAAATGAGCAATCTGGACGGTTTGAACAAGACTAAGTCGCAAAGACAGTGTATCACAAACATTACAAAGAGGCAGTCATCATGTTCTGGCCACATTGTGAGAAGACAAAAACTGGAAAATGTTGTAACAACCCGAAAGATTTGCGAAAAAAGAAACAGAGGAAGAAAGAGAAAGAAAATGTTGGACTGTCTTGTGTCATGGCACGGAAAGCAGTCAACAAATGAATTGATCCATGCATGCTAATATCCCAATTTGTGGAAAAGCATAATCGCCCATGCCTGTTGGCAAGGCACTTGATGACACACACGCGCACACAGATAATAATTTGTCTGTCATGTCTGACTCTGAGTTGATGCACTGTGCGAGAAGAAAGTCTTCCGCAGCACAGCCTGATAATGTTTGTTAGACTGCATCTCTCGGCATAGTCAGAAGCCTGTTTCTCTGAAGGGGATGTATCAAGTCTTGCTTGCACATATCTGAATTATCATTTTCTCTCTCTCTCTCTCTCTCTCTCTCTCTTTTCTTTATCTTAATCTCTCTCTCACACAAACACACACATATACACACACGCACGCGCATACACACATGCACACACACATGCACACACACACACATATACAGTCAAACCTCGGCTTTTGTTGCCTTCGGTTTTCGTCAGTTTAAGTTTTCTTCGATTTTTTTTCCAAGAAACATTTGTCTCGGTTTTCGTCGATTGCCTCAGATTTTTTCGACGTGCTCACGTGACCTCACTACTAATTTTGGGAAACCAAAGTTATCCCCGCGTTCTTCTGCTCAGTTTGGCGTTGTTTTTCTTTGTGTGAGCATCACTTGCTAATAATAAAATACGAGAGGGACATTAAGATTGCTTAAATCGGCCACAAATACGGGAATTTGCCATCCACGATAAGTTCCATTGTGGTGATAAAGAAAGAAATAAAGGAAGCTAATGACAATGTAGTGAAAGGCGTGAATGTGCTAACGAAACAGAGATTGCAGACAACTGAAGATGTCGAATAGTTATTATTAATTTGGATAAATCAAAAACAATTAGATGGTGATTATGTTTAGGAGGCAATCGTATGTGAAAAAGTCAGACTGTTGTGTGCCGATATCATTAAGAAAATGTCTGGGACGAGTGCCAGTTTGCTTGGTGATTTTAAAGCCAGCAGAAGATGGTTTGACAAATTCAACAGACGCACTGGTGTTACTTACTAGGCACGGCGAAAGTGCGAGTTCGGACAAGTTTGGGGCCGAGAAATAGTATTAAAGACTATATTTGTTCTCTACAAAATGTGATTTTGGCACGTATTTTGGAGTGTCTAGAATGAATTTAATTGGATTAATATTGATTCTTATGGAAATAATTGCCTCGGTTTTCGTTGGTTTCGGATTTCAACGATTGTTTTTGGACGGACTATCGATGAAAATCGAGGTTTGACTGTATAATAAAGAATATACCCTCACCCCCCCCCTCCCACCCCCCTTTATTCATAAAAGAATCCGTTACATTAGCTACGAGTAAATCTGATTAAGTACTTATTTAGCAGATTGTTTCATAAGAGACAGAATCATTTCAGTGTGAAATTATATAGCAGCTTCTATCAAAAGATATTAAAAAAACATTTACATGTATAATTCTAAGGCAACCTCTATCAAAAGAAACTGTAAAAAAACAAAAAACATTTAGGTGTAAAAAAATTTTTGATAGCTGTAACTGTTACAATAATTTTTGTGTGTTTTGCACTGAACCAGTTTTCTTCTCGGAAACTGAAACTTGCAGACTAGCAAACACACGTTTATATTGCTTGAAGTCACAGAAATCATGTGATATATATTATATTGTGATAAAAGACCTGAGATATAAAATGTTTGAAATAAGAGAGCCATAAATGTTTCAGTTTGCATAGATAATAAAATGTGTGGTATCATATTTAATGAACTAAATTCAAGTTATACCAATATATCACATAATTTTTTACATGTATATAAAACAGAAGGAATTCTTTTAAATAAATTTATCCAAAACATAAAATGCTTAGAGTAGAATAAAGTATACATTGTAAGCACTATTATGCCTTCAAATTACAAAAAGTATATATCAATTATGATAAATCTATGACAATAGTCACAATTAGTAATATTTAGAATATAAACAGCACAATGAGCTTTTATAGAATTTATATAGAAAATGCATGGCTGTCAGAAGAATTTAATTACTTCTAGATATAAACTTAGAAGATGTAAGTCTAACGTCTAACTAGTGCTGCTGTATGGATTAGAAACACAAAGAACAACAAAAACTGCTACTAATAAATTATAAAACATCAATATTTGGTGCTTGCAAAGAATAGAAGACATAAAATGGTATAACAGAACCTGGAAGTTAGCATGGCCGAATGGATAACATCGATCGCTCTTAAACTTCCGGTGTGGTAATGTCAAGGTAGTGGTTTCAAAACCTACACTGGTCAGTTGGACTAAACTTCTGACTTCTCATTCTTGACTTGGAGATATAAATTACAAGCACCTTTGAAGTTGGCGTGTGTTCACCTGATGGCGATGGACACTGGCAATAGGGAAAGCTAATCTACACGCAAAAATCAGTTCCAGTGCACTAGAAGTTGAAGCAAGAGTATGGACTAAGCTTGAGTTCAAAGAGAGAGAATGGAAAAAAAAAACAGAACCACCAATGTGGAGCTCATGAAGTGAACTAAAATTCCAGTGAACCAAGAGGTTAAGAGAAGAAGGTAGTGCTGGAAATTACACTTAGAATAGAAAATCTGGAACCCGTGGGGCAAATGAAATAGAGGGAGACCAAGAAACATACGGAGAAGAGAATTACAGACAGAGATAATAATTTTGGGAGGACATGGAAGGAGCTGCATAGGACAGCACAGGATGGAAAGGCTTGGCATGACTTGATTGAGTGTCTTTGCTCTGCTGGAGAATACAGAGCAACAGAAGCCGAAGGGTAGCGGTTGCGTTGGTGTACTGACTAGGACGTTACACTGACAGTGGCATGAGTGTCATCAGACGAGAGTTTAACGCCTGCACTCAGTGCTTGCTTGGTGAGGGAAAGACCTATTCATCCATGCACTAAGGTCTGAAAATTGTGATGGTGCTCGCTCTTCACATACCCATAGCAGATTCCTGATAAGGAGCCTTTTTATTTTTAAACAAGAAGGTGAAGACCTAGTAAAACTAAACATAATAGTAAATATTATAAACTGACTAGCAGCATTCTTTGGGATAAATCATGGAGACATGTCTGGTTTCAGTTTGAACAAATTGCTAACGTGGGATAGCTCAGTCTTATAATGAGTTTTAATTTCCTGCTTCTTATGGACATTTAATAAACATAAAACTGGGTTATTTGCTAGCCTATGGACAGTAGATAAAAGTCAAAGTTTACTCTCATCCTCATGCAATGTTTAGGATGACAAAAATGATTACAAAATGTCTGTAAATCTGCAACTACTAAAGATGATACTTATTCTTCAGAACAAAGAATTAGCTACACACGTTTTACAAATGTATAAAAATTCACAAAAACATAAGAAACAAAACTATGCAAAAATAAAAATAACATATCAATTGCATTTAATATTATATATGAAATCAACACAACATAGATAATCGTCAACAAATTAATCTTTTATGAGGCAATGAAGAGTTATTATAAGGAGTTCTGGATGAAAATCAACTGCGGCGATTGACCAATGCTTTTTATTAGCTAGTATCGCCCATACTGGTAATCACTCTCAATGTTTACTCTGCATTTTGTTTACGGTTAGATTTGATAATTCTTGTATGTGTGTCGTTTGAAATCTCATCCTCTCCTTTCTTATTGAAATGGCCACTGAAAGGGTATTATTGAGAGCCTTACTAAGATTGTATACTCACGTATCTTCACTGAAGCTGCAATGATGATTCTAATGGAGATATTTTTATTTACCAGTATAAAACAAAAGACAACCACATATATGAAATAACATTGAGAACAGGTGAGCGAAGCTACAATAACAAAATAAGCAAAGCAGAACATAAGCTGTACGTAAAACTGGAAATGTTTCTATTCCGATCCCGACTGGGTAGGTAAAGCCCCTGGAGTGTGTCCCCAATTGTAGTAAGTGTAGACAGGTGCATAGTCTAAATTTCCTCCAGTGTGTTCATTGTCACCCTCCTCACGTATATTGACTCTGCCAGTGATGCACTCACTGTAAGATGGAGGTGCTACAACAAACAAACACAAGTATTTCAGAACAGAAAACTTACATCACAGTCAAGTTTCAACATCATTGCTTACACTAACTAATAATAAATACTTTACACTACTAATAATAAATACTTTACACTAACTAATAATAAATACTAATGTAAGTACATTCTGGACAAGCCTTTGAGTGCTCAGTCTTCTTCAATAAAAGTTGGAGTGATTGCCCCTGAAGCACACTTATTGGGTAGACACTTTCACCTATTTCTCAGATGTTCCATTCTACTAATACAATAAAGGTGGTGTATACCACCATAGATGTGTAAAGTGTTAAGTTCCACAAATGCAAGGTCAGGATGCTGTACAATTTCATAGTGTGACCATCATCCACACAACCTCTAATTTCCAGAAATCTTTACATTATCCAATACTCATTTGATAAGGTAAATTATAAATGTACTGTAAATACTGAGGTGTGAAGTGTAAGGCCTTCACATATTCTCTGTCACAATGCACGAAGTGTTATGGATCGTTCCCTTCTCTGTCACATTCATTTCCTGAGAATTCCCAAAATATTAGAACATTTGTCTAGTATCTATTTTCACGAGACTGAGTTGACCCCAGAGCTGTACTGATCAACAATAAAAACAACCAAACCTAGGACCACTGTGTTGGCAGGCAAGAAATATATTCGTAGCCCCTATCAGGTTAGATCAGCCTATTTTCTGTAGTTAAACTGCTTAAAAAGGTTAGATGCTCAGTCACAGTCAACCCTAGCCTATTTTTGGCTGTTTGTGATTCTTGGCAAGTTTACGTTCAGTAGTTTGCCATTGCTTTCTGAACGACCGGCACCCATACTATTTTATAAAAAACCAAGTAGTTGTAGTGGTAAGAAAATATGTAAACCCCTGGCACAAGTGGAGTGTTCAACATCCAAACACTGTGTTGGTATGCAAGCACACTAAGCTACCACAACTTTGAACTGCCTGGTAACAATACCAAGCTCTATTTCAATCATTAGCGCTTGGCTTAATGTTGATCTATTTTTGTGTCATCTATCAACAGAAAGAACTTTTCCAACTTGTGTTCATACTACACACTTTCATATCGAGCAAATGAGTTCTCTTGTTGCAGTGTACTTTACATGACCAGAATGAAGCTTCTGAATAATTGAAGATGCTAGGTATCTCACCAACTCATTTAATAGTCAATATTTGAATGCTTCCCAAACCTGAATTAAGAATCAAGCATAACAGCTATCCAGATTTACTAAGTGGCAAGTATCAAACACAGTAAGAAATGACAAATAAGACAATAAATTTGATCAATAAACATTAAATAATTTAACAAAACAAAACCTAGAAATGCTAGTCTATATAAAGATACATAGAATTTAAGTAACATTTCATTTTAGTTGTTCAACTAGAAGCAAAGTTTGTATACACAGCTAAATGAAGTAGAGACGATTACTATAAGCCAATAGAAATATTACATGACTGAAGTGGTTAAGAAATGAACAATTCCATTATTATTCTGAAAACATGCAACAGAACTTTTAACAACTGCTCAATAAATCAGCTGAAAATGAAGAACTAGATACTTTGAAAACATATGCACCAACAGAACTACAATTTAGTATGCAAAGTTCATATTCTAGAGCATAAAAAGAACAGTCCCACATAATAGATGGGATACATGGTAGAGAACAGCAATAAACACAAACAGTGTCTTGACGCACTGAGGTCAATCCAGAACACACTTCATATTCTGATAGAGAGAGACAAAATAGGAAGAAACGGTAGAAAAATTGGATGAAATATGAGAAGAATAGGGCGCAGAATTAGCAGTAGCACAAGAATGTGGTGAAGATAAGAAGAAAGAACAGAAGAAGGAGGAAGAGAAGAAGATGAAAGCGTAGAAAAATAGGAAGGAGGCGCAGAAGACAAATAAAAAAAGAAGAAGAAACAAAAAACAACTTATGAAATATTTCTTAAAAATCGAATATTTACGCATGTTAGGTAGAGTATCTGGGCAAACGTCCCCAGGAGGAGGTGCAGATGGATTGTTCCGGTTGTCCGAGCCTGCTGGGAGCAATGGTGGCATGGGAGAAGATTGTTGCACCACTGACATCAATGGAACAGTCCCAATGAGAATCTCCAGGGGAACTTCCAAGTCAAATGATGGCCCTGAAGGGTCCACATTTAGCTGATGAGGGACAAGCAAAGTAAACTAAAATGTTAGCATTTGTCATCAATGTTCTGAAATATCCAGTATACTATGTGTGGTATTGTTATATCCAGCAATCTTTTTTTTTCCCCATGGAAATTAAAATTAATGTATGAACTGTTTACAACTTTGCCTGATGCTTCCTTATCAAGATTTTCTTCAATGACTGTCATTTCTTATAGTTGCTGATTGTTGTAAAAATAAGCTTAAATATTCTCAAATCTTTGCCACCAAGTTCAAGTGTTCAGCTGTGACGAATGGCCCCGTTCAACCTTCGACTATATCGATTTGGTTGTATTTGGGGCCTTTATAATGTATCTCGCTCTTCTTTCGTATATGATGCTGCCTATTTCTGCTTCCTTGAAAAAGTTGAGTTGCGCAATTGAGTTCATTTCATCCTTGTGGTTTTACATGTCGGCCAGAGTCGCACACTTGTTGGGACCTGGAGTAATTGTGTACCCACCCCGTCATAAGGTGCTGTTTCCTTCAGGAAGTTTTACCAGTTGTCGTCTCTCCTGGTGTTCCACCTCTTTCCCCATCTTGGGTTGTCTTCGAATCTTCTGGGTCTTTGATTTCTTGTGTCGTGGCCGGTTCCGACTAGGTTCTTTTGATACCGCCTCTCGAACCATTATTGTTGGTTTGGGTAGCCATTTTCATCCAGTTCTATTTCATCTTTTGTTAATTTTTCTTCTGTCTGGGTCTTTGTGTTTTCTGGTTCTGGTGTTTCGGTCTTGGACTTGAGTAGTTCTATTCGTTCTCTTTCCTCTTGTATCCTGTTTGAGAGTTTCTTCTGTCTTTTCTCTTTCTTCTTGGATTTTTGATAGAGTTTCGTCTGTTTCAGCCTTTATAGCAACCATTCGAAGCGACATCCTGCTCAATCTTCTGCTGAACTTGCTTCAATTCGTCCAGGATGCGCTGAACGGCTGTTATCTGTGTTTCTTGCGTCTTGTCTTTTTCTTCCTCCATGCTTTTGAACTGTGATCTTAGGTCCTTCAGTTGGCCTTCCAATTGCGCTTGTCGCTTTTTGTGAGTCGATTGGTAGCCTCGTACTGCCTCCTAGCCTCTTTATTATGGTAGGTTAGATTTGATGGCGATCTTCATGGCTTTCCTTGCTGTCTTGGTGGCAGGGGCAGCTGAGGTACCTGGCGCCAGTGGTTGCTGATGCAGTTGACCCAATTTCTGTTGGTGTTAGGCCTCCTGAAGTCCGTGTCGATCTTTGCATGCTGGCACTGACTGTATGGATGAGGTCCAGAGCAGTATCTACATACATCCACCTAATTCTTGCAGGTGGCACGGTTGTGCCAAAACTTCTGGAATTAGAGCACTGCAGCACTCTCGGTATGTAGTGCTCTGGAACTTGGTCTCTCTTGTCCCATCTGATGAAATGAGGGATCACTCGGTCCTCCAATGTTACTATGACGACTGTGGAGGGGATGTTGTTCTTTCCGATGATCCTCTCAGCACTGGTGATCTTGAGTTTCTTGTTCTCCCTTGTCAGCATCTCCCTGATCTGGTCGCTGGTGAGATGGGTCTTGACTAATTTAATGACCCATCGTTTACATGTGCAGTGCTGGGTGACTTCCAATGAGACGCCGATGTGAAGCTTGATGTCGGCCTTCTCTCCTTGTGCGATTTTCTGCATAACTACTGTGGTCTTTGGGTTTTTGTTGATGGAGACCACTACTCCATCAGGTGTCTTGCGCAGCTGGTAGATGCTGTTTCTTCCCAGCTCGTTTTCCAACAGATTGATTATCTTGTCTTTTGGTAACGCCGGCAGTTTGGCTTCTCTCACGCTTGTCTGTTTTAGCAGTAATTTGCTGGTAAAGTCCTCCAATATCGCCACCAATATTGCCACCATCATCTGAACTCTCTATTTATACCAACAGTATCTTCAACCCTTCTGTGTTATTTTTGGGATTTATAGTGTCTATTGCAATTTTGTATAATTGTGGTATAATAAAAACGTCCCTACCCTTTCCTATTTATGGACTCCCTTAAAAATACACAAACCCTTACAATTACTGTTTAAGTAACTTACTTAATGTAGGAGAAAATAAAACAGCGATAGACTGACCGTGGCAGCTTAATTAATTTGGCCTTATTTTGGCCTACATACCTGGCCAACAGTCGTCGACTGATTGTAAAACAAAGGCCAGTGTAGCCATTTTGGTCAGTACGACACAAAGAACAGACATGTAAAAGTTTTCCCTTCGGGGAGAAAGGCATGTTGCCTTTCAAACCATGATTCTCTTCAAGCTATTGGTATGTTATCTACATTATTAAGATATATTTATGTATTACATAAACCAGTATGTTTAATTAAGAATTAGTTACAATTCTCTTAAACCAGGCTGGATGATGTTTACTAAGGAAACACATGTGGGCGCCACGCTGTAATTTTTCCTATGTCTTACAATTTCAAATCCATATGTTAATATCTTGTATAGGCATTATGAACTTATATCTCACTAGTAGTGCTATAATCTATGAATATTATGTGTACTGTAAAGTATCAACTCTCATGTCTGAAACACATTCTAGAGATTTTCTCAATGTAGGAGCAGACCCCTGATTCAGGCTTCATAGTAAAGAACTAGTGTCTGTCAATTTCATATTCCTATGGTAAAACTTCTAGGCACTGTGAACAATATCTCACTATTTATGCTTAGAAATCTGCAAATAATCTATGTACTATAGAAAGGTGTTTTATCCATGCGGGGACATACAAATGATTACGCATATTCCTGACTCGTACTTAGTCAGGGGATAAAATATTTTGCCACATTATAATCTGTAACTTAGAAATATAGTGCTAAATTTTAGTACCATTCTTTTGTTAACAGATTAGTAACCACTCCATATGAGGGTGAACATATAATCATTTCATAAAATAGTGTTAGGGACAGGCCATGTTTGAATATAAATTCATGAACAATTAAACGCGTGATGTAAATGTATGTTCGGATAGGATTCACTCCGCATCGCCTCACCGTAGTAGAAACAGAAGCGAAGATTGATGTGAATAAATTGCTTGCAATATTCAGAAGACTGGACCATGCGGCATAAGTTATTCTTATAAATACCCTCCGAATAATAGCAGTCATTGGCAAAACATATCACAGCGATTACTATCCTCATGTGCTGTACGCAGTGGGGGAAAACAATGGATGTTTTAGTTCATGAAGATAATTCAAAAACCTAGGCTCCCTGCATCATCATTATGATTATTATGTATGATTATCATGTACTTAATATCAGAGAAATGTACAGGTATGTTTTTTTCTGGTATGAGAATTTTCTTTGTGCTGATTGTTACTTTTTACTGTGGGAATATACATTTTAATGTTGCACCTTGGGATTAGAGGATGTTGATGTAAGAATACATATGTATGTCAGTACTTAAGAAGCCAATGGTGAATAGTCTTGACCTAGTGATGATTATAGTGCCGAAATGAAGACGCGGCATTAGAAACCACAGGGATTCTGTATAGGCTATTCTCTTCAAGTAATGAGAGAGACAATAGCAACATGTTGGATGGACAGAATGACTTCACCCATCCAATAGTCCCAGTAACAACAGAACAAAATATAAGTGAGAAAATATCCTTACTCACTATGAAGAGTCAGAATGGCTCTACTCAGCAATGAGGGACAGTGGAACATGGACACCCACTCCTTTCCCCTTCTCCCCTTGTTGTTTTGTATTTGTGTTTGTAATTGTGTTGTAAACCTTTTATCATAACACAGTAGGTTAATGCTAGTGTTGTATTCTTGTCATCCCTTTTCTATAGAAGAGAAGCAGGTGGTGGTTGAATTTGGTGGGACTATATCACTAACACTGGATCCTGGGTAAACAGCCATAAAGTGAATGTCCAAACCATAGTCTGGATCTAGCAATACCTCAATGTTTACTGCGGCGCTCAATAGCTCCATAGCGAGCAACAGAAAAGTTGAAGATAACTGATTGGGTGAGTGATTAAGTCCTATTTTAGGAGGAAGATCCAGGATGGACTTCAAGATCTAATAATCTACAAAGATGAAGATCAACAGAGTAACTGACAACAGTGTATCGTCTGCTTTACGTCTGAGAAGTATCACCTATAAGCCTTATCACTCAGCAAAATCAGTGAAACTATGGGACAATCCTACAAGTTACTAAAACTAGCAACAGTGAAAGCCCTTCAACTGTTGGTTGGATTACCAAGTTAATATCCACAATGGATAAGTCTTCGAAAGAACATCTCACAGCTGCAACAGTCAAATATAAGGTTCCAGCCATGCAACCCCAAGTTCTAGCTATGAACACCAACTCAAAATGGGAGAAGACACTGAACCACATAAGCCAATACAACCAAGGTACAAACTGAATATCATCTGAAACATAACTACGAAACCAGATTACCTCAAGGTTCCAAACCCTGAACACCATCAGATAAAAGACCATATGAAAGCAACTAAATGTCTCTATATCTGCAACAAGAGGAATCATCCAATTGTTTGCAAACCTGTTACTGTGCTGGATTTATTCATCTGCGGATATATGTAGGTATAGATCAAGTGTGGCCCTAGTCACAGATACTACCATGAGATGCCTCTCAGTCAATTAAAGTTCTACACTGGACTAGATAACAACGACTAACTCTTTGCTGGTCCAATGTCAACCTAAATACCATGGGTTATAGACTCGCGACTTGGTGGGTGTAAAATCTTTGTTGAACTACTTGGGATTCTGATATTAAAAGCAGAGCAGCTGAATGGACGTCTACTTGGCACCATGTATGGTGAGATGGTAAAGTACCTTCTGCAGAGCTTAAGTGGAAATTCCGGAAAGTTAGACCAACCTGAGGCCCCAAATTTCAAAAAAAGACACCGAGCCTACTGCAACAGAGTACTCGAATATTCTAGCCCGCGGAGGGATTTGTGATTGTGTGTAATTTCTATTATAAAGTATGATTTGCACCAGCCAATTACCAGTGACTAAATAGTAAGAACATAACTGAGTGCATTAATTCGGTACCCAGATAATGGGAAAAGGATCTAATCGACAGCAAAGATGAACTCTTAACCGCACACCAGGAGATAAATGACTATTAATTAGTTTAATTAGTAATACAAAATGCTGGTTATGTGTTGTTGATTTTTCTGAAGGTAACAGGTCAGTAGTTTTTTTCCAATGGTATGTAGATGGTATAGTATTTTGACACCAACTCAATGGTAAAAGGTGTCAGAAACATGTTACTTTGGGTTCTATTTAATATCTTTATTTGCCTTAATCATGAGGGAAAATGAAAGTAGACCCAATTTGTGGTTGTTATGTTGTTTGTAATAACCTGGTTTTTTTTTCTGGGGTCACTGGGTACTATGTTGTAATACTGCATATCATTCCCATGCCTGTCTGAAAATGCATAGTGTTTATTACACCTATATATATGTGTAACTGCAGATCTTGAGTTAATACCTGAACTGTGTGTCCAAAGGTGTTGTGTACATCAAGTAAATGTGGTGTCCAACAAGTGGTTGTTTATATGTTGTGAGCAATCAATATCCTTCTAGCATCTATAGTTAATTTAAGGGTGATGAAGTGGGAAGGGAAACCTACACACAGATGCCATTGTTTCAAGGATGGAACTCTTTCCTCCTGGGATTTGTGGTAAATATCCCTGATCACCCTGTATTCTTACCAGTGACAGAGAATCAATAATACCCCCTAGACATTTTAACGAACCATTCTCAGGAATTAAAATCCACATCCCACAATAATAAATGCTTGTTTTTTTTTTTTTCTAAATTATACTTTTGCTATTTCACACAATTGTGTAATTTATATTTATTGTCAATTGATTTTGGAATCTTTCACATCAATTTTAATAATATTTTGATCTTTAAATCATGTTTTACATTATCGAATGCTTGGTGTAATCTATAAAACACAAGTATAGATCTTTCTTTTAAAAAAAAGTCGCTTAAAAGTCGACAGGGTCGACTTCATTGCACCGGGTATTATCCCATATGGCTCGGTCTCTTTCCGCAGCTCGGAAAGCGTCACACAAAGCACGAACTCCGTAGCTTTTAGCGACGACCCACAGGAGTCTCCGAAATATTTAACTCGTAAACCGAAGGACGAGGCCCGGAATCGAATCCACGACCTTCAGAGCACGAGTCAAACGGCTTAACCACTTCGCCACAGAGACTCCCATCACGTGATTAAAACGATCATAAACGATCTTTCTTTGTCTTATTTGATCTCTCCAATAGGGCTCAGAATGTGCACATTGCATGATTTTTTTTCCTTTCCCTTCCTCAAATCCACACCGTGTTAAATGTGTGGAACGACACTGTGAGCTGTGGATTTCGTGTGAACTGCTGTTACATCTGTCCGAGGTGGTTTGTATTGTGATCTGCATGTTCAGAAAAATGACCAGTTTGTAAGCTAGTTAGTGTTGCCTTACGCAGTAATATGTGTGCGACTGCTGGTTGTCTAGTGATTGCAGCTTCCATTGACGATGAACTGTAAGTTAAGTGGTGGATTGTTGTGTTGGCATTTTGGCAGCAGCCTTAGGTATGTAAACCTGTGCATGCTGTTGGTTTGTCAGGACTGCTGTCTGTTCCATTTTTCATATGAGACAGTGAGGAGCATTTTGTGTGATATTCACTGACCCAGGAGCGGATCATTATGGGGTGACCTATTGTCATGTAGTTAGAACTGTGACAAACAACTAACTAAATCCGCACTGTTCTTAACTCATGCCCACCTTTATTT
Source organism: Cepaea nemoralis (assembly GCA_014155875.1). Taxonomy (NCBI): domain Eukaryota; kingdom Metazoa; phylum Mollusca; class Gastropoda; order Stylommatophora; family Helicidae; genus Cepaea; species Cepaea nemoralis. The sequence goes on from JACEFZ010003815.1 coordinate 94,392, forward strand.
TTCTTCTTTTTCTTCTTCTCAATATAATTCTTAGTAGAAGCTTGGCGACATGGTTTATGAGGTTGATTGTTCAAAATTCTTCACATTCATTTTTTCTCCTTGTCTTAAGATAAAGCAATAAATGGATATTCAGTATATCAGAAGGTATATGTCCAAAACTGTAAATATCATTCAACAGTTTAGATAAAATTTATACTCCAAATTCTCTGTGACGAAACGCGATTATCTGTCTTGGGTCGTCAGGATTCCGCACTATTTTGGCGCGTCATCGGGGACTTTCCCAGCTAAGAATAGACTGAGGGAAGCCGATGAAGGACTTACGATCTAGAATATTCTCGAAACACCGAAATTCGAGTAACCCGTGATGCTGGGTATCGCTCTAAATTCTCGTGCAGAGAGATCTAGAAACTCTAGGCGGGGAATGACGGTTTTCCCGAGAAAGTATCTTTTCTCGAGAAGCACTCGCTTCTAGTGCGCATTGAGTTGGCACGAAGCGGGAATGTGGCTAAATCAGTCATTCACTTACTGTCGTTGCCACAGAATAGACGCAGGCCGAATGTGAGCCGTTTTGTGTGCGTCTCCCCTCAACCATTATTCGGCTGACTGTAAAGTCAAGGAAGCTGAGAAGCCCTTGAACAGTTCGGAGCTGTCTGGAGGTCTGGTTGTCCAATACAGGTAGATAATTGTTTAAATCATTTAACTTTGTACGTGTGTTCCACACGCCATTGTTCTAACCTCATTACCTATGCGGATGTCCTTGCATACTAATTAGCAAACCGATCGATAACGCAGTTGATGGCGAATCGTGTTTGTTTACCGTGTGCTCGCGAAACAGCTGTTAGAAACGCCGTATTGTGATGTAGGCGATTTGGGTTCCAAATAAGGTGTACCATATTTTGACAATCGTTACATCTATTAGGTTGCTGTGTTAGAATAAAACCTAGTTACTTGTGCCGGATGGAAACCTAGATTAGTTCAGTCAGTTGCTGAAGCCCGAAGAACGGTTAGAAAACCAGGTAAGTTGGTAGGTGGAGTTTCAGACAAAATTGTGCTTAGTTACTAAGTAAAGGAAGAACTTAGTTCTGTGCCACCAGGAATGATGTAACTATGGTGTAATAACTTAATAGTGAATTCATTGTGTGGAACAGCGGATTTCTGTGTCAAGGTAAGTTGCTTTGGTGCTATATTTATATATATATATATATGATGGGACATTGTGTGCATATATATTAGATCATGGCATGTGATACTTCCTGGAGTAAGTCCGAACGCCGAATAGGTCGTCGCGAGATAACACTGCGTGCCGTCGCGATATAAATGTGCGTTCTGAAATCTTGTCTCAGCTATCCTGTCTCTTTCGTACTGGCGCTAGTGCGAGTGAATGCTCAGGTGCTGGAAGTATGGAAGGATGCTAGGAGGCTGTATGAGACTGGGGAAATATAGAATATGGGGGATGTGAAAGCAAGTTATGAAAGTATGTGTTGGTAGGCCAAGCCAACGATGAAGTTCCATCCATGCCAAGGCTAACCCACTTGGGGAGGACAGAACTGGAAGATTACCCTTGGAACATGTGGGGAACATGTATTCTCAAGAAGGCTTCTTGACTCTAAGGCAGAGTCTGATAAGAAGAGTTTGCTAGGGCAGGGGCAGGTGGTCCCACCAGCAAACAGGCTTGTGTACATAGTGGATGTGATCATGTCCTATTCCTATATCCCGAGGGATGGGATATTGATCCAGCTTATGTTTCTTAATGTACATTGATGAGGTTAGGACCGAGTCTAGGGACTCTTTACCTATGTTTAGTTCGATTAACTTAGAACTATAATAACAGCCTTGTATCACTACTGACGTTAGCGACGACTGGTAGATGGTTAGGGAGAGGTGAGACCAAAGATCAGACTCGTCATTCTGATTTCTTGCTCTGTTTGACGGGCTGTTCTGTGAGGCCAGCTGACATTTGCAAACCCATGCTATACTACTCTCCATATAGAGATAATGCTTTAGTTATATGCATAACTAAGTAGCATGACTGAGAGTTGAGTAGTTATTGGTAGGATGCATGTGGACTTATGTTTGGGCCAGTATACTCTCACCGGTCGCTCTTCCTTTTCAGGAGTTTGCCTGTTGAGGAACCAGTCAACTATAATGTTGTTGGCAGGAAACCACTTCGTGTGACAGAGCGAAGGGTTCAGTTCTTTACTTATCACGCCAGACTCAACCACATCAGGTACCCAATATTGATTCACCATGAGTGAAGGTTGCCTCAAGACATACAACCACCCTGAAGGTGCCCGTGTGAGAAGTGTTGGTTTGTGATTGTTCTGATAAATAGACGACACTTCTGTTTTGCTATGAACAGTTCAGCATGTTGAGTAATCATGCTCAACGACAGGGAACACCGGTCCGTCTAGTTGACGGGGGTTCTGCCTAAACGCAGAAGTAACTGATCTTCAGACACTTGAATGGTTCTTTGGACAGCTCTAGTGGCAGGTCTTGAGAAGAACTTCACCAAGTAGTGACTTGTGTCAAGGTAACCCGGTGGAAGGGACTATGGGATTATAGTCCAACCTGAATTGTTGCCGTGAAATAGATGTCTGATTCTATTAATGTACTGTTGCAGTATCAAGATTATCAACTGTGTTATCCAAGAACTCAGTAACATTTCAGTAGCCATATCTGATTCTACAAGCAGTGTGACTGTAGGAGACCATTGAATTGGTCCGTGACACTTTTCCATTCATGTTCCGGTGCGGTGATAAAGGGACCATTAAATTGGTCAATACCATAGCGGTTCTGCAGTAAGACTGTGTGAAGAGGGACAGACCATTAGCTTGGTCAGTGATTCGTTAAGTTCTTCGAAGTAACGACTACTTGGAGTCAAGTCCAGGAGGATTGTCTTCCAACTGGTATTGTTCGAGAAGTGTATTAACAGTGACTCCGTGGGAGTGATAGAGATGCAGTTGGTCCAGTGAAGTGTGGTCCAGCAGTGACTCTAGTGTTGTGGATCCACGCTCTGGAGACAGAGTGGTCTCCAAGGTTCTAGTCATCTCACTGGAAGGAAGCCGGGTGAGTGGCGGACCGACTGGACGGGACATCTGCATCCAATCTACTTCTCAACTCGATGAAGATACCTACATCTCTGAGTCTATCTCTACTCTATCTTCTATTTGTGTAAATAGATTCTTCTATCAGGATGTTCATTTCAGTTCTATATTCTCAAGGGTAGAATAAACTTTATGTAAGTTGACTTGCTCTTTGTATAATGATTGAGTGTGGTCTCGGACGATGCCTCAGTGTTCATTGTTCCACAGGTGTAGGTAGTTAGTGGGGGTCTAGAATCTGGAGGGGCTTGTAGACGTAATTAACTAATATGAGATCAACCACAGAGGAAAAAGGTGTATCTGCTCATCCAACCCCTGGGGCTAGAATACACGGGAGTGCCAGAGACACCTAGGGTGTGGTTCACTCTCGCTACCCAAGGTGAACTCGTCACACTCCATACAGAGTGGGGGCTCGTCCGGGATTATTCCAAGCTCTCTGTGTGTTGTAGACCTCTCACATAGTGATAGGGACTTAGTCTTTATCCTCTACTTCAGTCTACATAAGATTCTACTACTTCTACCTATCTCCTAACTGTCTGACAGACATTTGTGTTGTGGTGATTAGTTAGTACTATTGATTATTGATTCATTGTATTGCTTCACCCACACATACTTGAGTACCCACATATCATAGTCAACATGTCTACCCAAGAGTTAGACTTAGACAAAGTTCAGGAAACTGGACGTAAGTCTGGTCTAGAGGGAGATGCTTTGAAATCCTATGTGCAAGAGGTGGAAAGAAATTTTCGCCAAGAGGAAAGAGAGAGGAGGAGAGCAGAAAGAGAACTGGAAGCCAGTAAAGTGGCTCTTGAGGAAAAGAGGATAGCGGCTGATACTGAGATGAAACGGCTTGAGTTGGAAGCCGCGAAAGAAAAACGTGACCATGAGTATCGAATGAAGCTACTTGAGGCACAAGTGCCTGCTACAGGTGTAACTGATGGAGCTATGGGAGGAGGTGTACCTCCTGGCTCAGAGTCAACCAGTAGACGTGACTACCAGGCTATGAAATGGCCTTTACAGCCGTTCGAACCCGAGAAGGAAGCGGATAGACCAATACTTAGAGAAGTATGAAGCCATGGCTATTGCAATGGGACTAGACAAACAGAAATGGTGTTTAAAACTCTCCCAGGGACTCCGTGCCGAAGGTTATGAGGTGTATGCACGCTTGCCACCGGGTCTACAGAATGATTACCCGGCTCTGAAAGCGGCTCTCTTGAAGAGATTCGAGATCACAGCGCACTCATACCGAAGGAAGTTTCGGACTGCGAAGCGAGAACCTGGTGAACTGTTTTCATCATACAGTGTGAGATTGAACTCATACCTTCTTAAGTGGATGGCCTTGGCCGGATTTAAAGAGGAGTATGAAAGTTTGCGTGAGTTGATGGTTGTAGATCAGATGCGAATGCAAATGTCTAAACCCTTGCGAAACTTCTTAGGTGAGAATGGGGCTGAGAGATTGGATATAGTCACCAAGTTAGCCGAAAGATACGTTGAAGTCTATGGCGAGACTGGGGATACCAGTCCAACAGATCCGAGATCGAAAGATAAGGATCAAGGTAAGTCAAAGAAAAAGAACAGAGGTTCTGATGAACCCAAGAAACAGGTAAACTCTTTAGAGAAGATCTCTAACGTCAACCAAGGTAAGAATAGCCCACCTAGTTCTCCAAAGAGGAAGTGGAGTGAACGATGGTGCAAATTCTGCAAGTCCAGCACTCACAATACGAGTGAGTGTAGGAGTAAGCCCAAGGACTTTCACTTTGCTTGTCTTGCAGAGGTTAGGGATAGACCTTGCAGGAAAGTGAAGACGGTTGATGGGAATGGAGAACCAGAGCGACCTCCAGTGGTTGAGGAAGTAGAAGTGAATGGGCAACAGGTGTTGTGCCTCTACGACACAGGATTGCAATTTTCATCTGTAATTGCATCCCACCTGACAGGCCCAGAGCAACTCACCGGGGAGATGACGGAGATACAGCCAGCCAGTAGGAGTGCTGTAGCGCTACGTTGCCCGATTGCCAATGTGGAGATTCGGAGCAAGTACGTTACTGGACGCATTCAGGCGGCAGTCGTACCGGATCCTCTCTATCCCCTAATTCTTGGCCGGAAGTACGTGTTTCTGGGTGAACCAGAACACCCTAGCATCCATAAGTCTAGGCAGGTCAGAGGTACAGAGGAAGAGGATCTCGAAAAGGTAAGTCTCCGAAATACTCACCCGGATGGAATGAGTAATGCTCGGAGCAAGGATGCGACGGAGTGTCCTTGTTCAGAACGGTTGCCCAACAATAAAAACCCGTTAATTCAGGGTAAGTTCAACTCTGATAACCAGTCGCCGTTAATTCAGACCGGATCAGAGAGAAGGCAGAGGGATCGTAAGTTGGTTCCTGAGAGCTTCAGAGCTAATCTGCTGCGAACGGTACATGTCAGGTCCCCAACCGGACATCTGACTGTAGGGACAACCAGTAAATGTCTATCCCGGTACTATTGGTGGCCGGGAATGACAGGCGACGTGCGCAGGTATATTAGGTCTTGTCCTGAGTGCCGTAAATGCACACTTGAGAAACGGACGAAGACGAAGATATCCTTAGAGGTTGGAGACCGAGTTCTAGTACTCCTCCCAATCGAGGGGAACGAATTCGAAATCGGGTGGCAGGGCCCATTCCTAGTGGATAAAGTGGGGCTCCACAAGCACTATGGAGTGGTGATCCTGGGAAAGTCTTCTACTTTCCATTCCAGTCTCCTCATGCGCTATGAGGGGAAACCCGATGATAAGTCTACCAGCCCAAGGGCGCAGAGATTCGCTGAAAGAACGGTTCGGGGTTCAGGTCAGGTAGCGGAAAGCCTGTCACACCATAGGCAGTCCTATATGTATGTGCAGGTACCTTCTTCGGTTCAGCCCGGTGCTCGGGGGAACATGACCGGCCAAAGGAACACCCGCAGTGCTAGCTACACTGAGAACCGTGGTCGGAAGAGGTGGGTTGTGTCAGGAACAGGACACAGACCCTGGGTCCCTCAATCCGACCGACTGCAATCCAGCTGGGTCCTCGAAAGGGGAAGCTGGAGTTGCAGAAGTCCAGTAAACTCTGGCAGGAACGATCGTTAAATCAGATCGAGACGGGAGCTCTGTTCCGCAAGACACTGCGAGATGCCCGATCGCAGTAGCGGAGTAGGCGTTGATCACCCGTGATACTGAATAGCTTGTCACCCCACCTAATGTGGTAAAAGTATTCTATACAATATTGACGGGTTAGACTTCCTCACCCGCCATCCGGTCTCTAAGAAGAAAGAACGAACGACATAGACAGCTTCTGCGTAGAAGTGGAACGACGGGGTCGATCCTCTTAAAGTGGGGGCCTATGTGACGAAACGCGATTATCTGTCTTGGGTCGTCAGGATTCCGCACTATTTTGGCGCGTCATCGGGGACTTTCCCAGCTAAGAATAGACTGAGGGAAGCCGATGAAGGACTTACGATCTAGAATATTCTCGAAACACCGAAATTCGAGTAACCCGTGATGCTGGGTATCGCTCTAAATTCTCGTGCAGAGAGATCTAGAAACTCTAGGCGGGGAATGACGGTTTTCCCGAGAAAGTATCTTTTCTCGAGAAGCACTCGCTTCTAGTGCGCATTGAGTTGGCACGAAGCGGGAATGTGGCTAAATCAGTCATTCACTTACTGTCGTTGCCACAGAATAGACGCAGGCCGAATGTGAGCCGTTTTGTGTGCGTCTCCCCTCAACCATTATTCGGCTGACTGTAAGATCAAGGAAGCTGAGAAGCCCTTGAACAGTTCGGAGCTGTCTGGAGGTCTGGTTGTCCAATACAGGTAGATAATTGTTTAAATCATTTAACTTTGTACGTGTGTTCCACACGCCATTGTTCTAACCTCATTACCTATGCGGATGTCCTTGCATACTAATTAGCAAACCGATCGATAACGCAGTTGATGGCGAATCGTGTTTGTTTACCGTGTGCTCGCGAAACAGCTGTTAGAAACGCCGTATTGTGATGTAGGCGATTTGGGTTCCAAATATGTGTACCATATTTTGACAATCGTTACATCTATTAGGTTGCTGTGTTAGAATAAAACCTAGTTACTTGTGCCGGATGGAAACCTAGATTAGTTCAGTCAGTTGCTGAAGCCCGAAGAACGGTTAGAAAACCAGGTAAGTTGGTAGGTGGAGTTTCAGACAAAATTGTGCTTAGTTACTAAGTAAAGGAAGAACTTAGTTCTGGGCCACCAGGAATGATGTAACTATGGTGTAATAACTTAATAGTGAATTCATTGTGTGGAACAGCGGATTTCTGTGTCAAGGTAAGTTGCTTTGGTGCTATATTTATATATATATATATATGATGGGACATTGTGTGCATATATATTAGATCATGGCATGTGATACTTCCTGGAGTAAGTCCGAACGCCGAATAGGTCGTCGCGAGATAACACTGCGTGCCGTCGCGATATAAATGTGCGTTCTGAAATCTTGTCTCAGCTATCCTGTCTCTTTCGTACTGGCGCTAGTGCGAGTGAATGCTCAGGTGCTGGAAGTATGGAAGGATGCTAGGAGGCTGTATGAGACTGGGGAAATATAGAATATGGGGGATGTGAAAGCAAGTTATGAAAGTATGTGTTGGTAGGCCAAGCCAACGATGAAGTTCCATCCATGCCAAGGCTAACCCACTTGGGGAGGACAGAACTGGAAGATTACCCTTGGAACATGTGGGGAACATGTATTCTCAAGAAGGCTTCTTGACTCTAAGGCAGAGTCTGATAAGAAGAGTTTGCTAGGGCAGGGGCAGGTGGTCCCACCAGCAAACAGGCTTGTGTACATAGTGGATGTGATCATGTCCTATTCCTATATCCCGAGGGATGGGATATTGATCCAGCTTATGTTTCTTAATGTACATTGATGATGTTAGGACCGAGTCTAGGGACTCTTTACCTATGTTTAGTTCGATTAACTTAGAACTATAATAACAGCCTTGTATCACTACTGACGTTAGCGACGACTGGTAGATGATTAGGGAGAGGTGAGACCAAAGATCAGACTCGTCATTCTGATTTCTTGCTCTGTTTGACGGGCTGTTCTGTGAGGCCAGCTGACATTGTGCAACCCATGCTATACTACTCTCCATATAGAGATAATGCTTTAGTTATATGCATAACTAAGTAGCATGACTGAGAGTTGAGTAGTTATTGGTAGGATGCATGTGGACTTATGTTTGGGCCAGTATACTCTCACCGGTCGCTCTTCCTTTTCAGGAGTTTGCCTGTTGAGGAACCAGTCAACTATAATGTTGTTGGCAGGAAACCACTTCGTGTGACAGAGCGAAGGGTTCAGTTCTTTACTTATCACGCCAGACTCAACCACATCAGGTACCCAATATTGATTCACCATGAGTGAAGGTTGCCTCAAGACATACAACCACCCTGAAGGTGCCCGTGTGAGAAGTGTTGGTTTGTGATTGTTCTGATAAATAGACGACATTCTGTTTTGCTATGAACAGTTCAGCATGTTGAGTAATCATGCTCAACGACAGGGAACACCGGTCCGTCTAGTTGACGGGGGTTCTGCCTAAACGCAGAAGTAACTGATCTTCAGACACTTGAATGGTTCTTTGGACAGCTCTAGTGGCAGGTCTTGAGAAGAACTTCACCAAGTAGTGACTTGTGTCAAGGTAACCCGGTGGAAGGGACTATGGGATTATAGTCCAACCTGAATTGTTGCCGTGAAATAGATGTCTGATTCTATTAATGTACTGTTGCAGTATCAAGATTATCAACTGTGTTATCCAAGAACTCAGTAACATTTCAGTAGCCATATCTGATTCTACAAGCAGTGTGACTGTAGGAGACCATTGAATTGGTCCGTGACACTTTTCCATTCATGTTCCGGTGCTGTGATAAAGGGACCATTAAATTGGTCAATACCATAGCGGTTCTGCAGTAAGACTGTGTGATGAGTGACAGACCATTAGCTTGGTCAGTGATTCGTTAAGTTCTTCGAAGTAACGACTACTTGGAGTCAAGTCCAGGAGGATTGTCTTCCAACTGGTATTGTTCGAGAAGTGTATTAACAGTGACTCCGTGGGAGTGATAGAGATGCAGTTGGTCCAGCGAAGTGTGGTTCAGCAGTGACTCTAGTGTTGTGGATCCACGCTCTGGAGACAGAGTGGTCTCCCAGGTTCTAGTCATCTCACTGGAAGGAAGCCGGGTGAGTGGCGGACCGACTGGACGGGACATCTGCATCCAATCTACTTCTCAACTCGATGAAGATACCTACATCTCTGAGTCTATCTCTACTCTATCTTCTATTTGTGTAAATAGATTCTTCTATCAGGATGTTCATTTCAGTTCTATATTCTCAAGGGTAGAATAAACTTTATGTAAGTTGACTTGCTCTTTGTATAATGATTGAGTGTGGTCTCGGACGATGCCTCAGTGTTCATTGTTCCACAGGTGTAGGTAGTTAGTGGGGGTCTAGAATCGGGAGGGGCTTGTAGACGTAATTAACTAATATGAGATCAACCACAGAGGAAAAAGGTGTATCTGCTCATCCAACCCCTGGGGCTAGAATACACGGGAGTGCCAGAGACACCTAGGGTGTGGTTCACTCTCACTACCCAAGGTGAACTCGTCACATTCTCCCAATACTTCTTATTTCTCTATCATGATATCATCTGGCCCAGCCATTTCTCCATTCATCATATGTTTAGTAGCATTAGTAACTTCTTCATTTAGTACATATAGATCTTTTAAATTACTTTCTACTGTTAATTCTACTCTTATTCCATCATACAATTCTCTTATATTGTCATTCCATCTCTTTAACATAGCATATATACATGGATATATATATATATAAGTATAAATTATAATATTTAAATTAGAATGTGCAATACACTCCGCACCTGCAAAATATATCGGACATCAATGATTCTACATCCAGCTAAAAAGGACGGTGGTAAGGGAGGAATCACCAGTTGTTCTCCATTCCAAGAATCTTGTCCATGAGCTTCTATAGCTGGCCTGACAACACGAGCCACTTCTCTAGTCTGCATCCTTGATTTTGTAGTGGCATGGTACATTATTACCTAGATATTATGAAATGAGAACAAGCAACAGATTTATTTCAATGTTACTGACCGCAATTACTGACATCCTGTTAAAAATGTTAATAAATATTGATACCAAACACTGTCTTCCCAACCTTTAATGAGAAGAAAGACAATGCAAACATGACAGGAAAGATCAGAGGTAGAAGAGCAGGGACAGATCGAGAGAAATCATTCTGGGTGGACTTGGAAAATAATCAGACTGAAGACTATAAGCTGAGGCAGAGTTCTTGGACAAAGTCTGCATTTTATTAGACGGCCACTTCCACAATGAGAATGATTATAAAGGCAGTCACTGTGGCTTTAAGAATGCTGATTATCTGTGCTTCAGTTGGAAAGTACACTTGTCAGGTCTAGTTTGTGCTTCGAAAGGTGAATAACTAATGGATTTAGCATGACTGAGTGACACATGCAGAGAGCTAAGAGCTAATAACTTGAATAGCTTTGGTGTGTTTACTATCCTGATCATGCCAGAGTACCAATTTGTTGCCCTTGAAAGCATCTCTAGTCAGGCCACATTCAATGGATGATGGGGAATTATTACATTTATTACATAGCCTCCTTTTAAACAATGATCCAATATCTGATGATGCAACAAGTTAGGAACTCTTGGAAAATACCATTCCCCAGAAAGAAGAATGTTTAGGCCAGTAAAGATGACTCCACAATCAGTGGGCAATAGAAATAATTATTGTTATAGTCTTCATTAACTCCTACGACTGCCTGTTAACATATAAGAATGTTTGTAAAAATATTAATAAAATTGGAACATCATTCACTTTAAATGACTACACATAGAAAGGACTTTCTTGTTGAAAATGAGCTGAGATTTTATCAAAATTAAACGGATCACCATTCTGAAAAGTTTTATTTGGAAAGTTTTTTCATTGAAAATATACACTTTAGCATAATTGTGTTTAGATTATATTTGTTTCTATATTTAGTTGCTATCAGATTAAGACTAAAGATAAATTATTGTGATGTCTTCACGTACCTATCAATTTCATAATGGAGTGAGAAATTTGTAAACTCGTTATTCTGATCAAAAGCGATTGCAATTTGTAAAAACCTTGGATTAGACAGCATTATCAACAACTCCTGGGGCTAGTTCTGGTGACCCTACACAATTATCACGAATATTTTAAAATGTTCCTGAATTATACCTCTTCTGTGTATTCTTCCCATTTATACATCTATATATATATATATATATATATATATATATATATATATATATATATATATATATATATATATATATATATATATATATATATATATATATATATATATATATATAATAGAATGTATATCTGTCCGTATCTCTGTATGTATGTATGTTATATCTGCGTTCGCGAACGGTCCATCCGATTGAGATTAAATTTTCTACACGTCTTCTTCTCATTCCTGTGCAGCCAACTGTCATAGTTTGTTAGTGTCGCGTCCTCCTTTAAAGTGTCGTCCCTGGAGTGAGGAGATCCGACACCCACATTATAATATTTCTTTTCCCTCTCAATATTCTGGAGAATCCACCAGCTTCCGTCCAACACACTCCATCAGCCTATGGACACCTTTTCCTTTCACTCTCACACTTACGTACTATGCCCCCTTCTCATACTTCCCCAACGCAACATACTCAACAACTCTTACTTCTAGAAATTAATAAAGATTAATTTATTAAAATAAAAGTGTAACGTGTATGAGACGTGTATGCGAAGAAAATGTGTGACGTGTTCTATAAAGTGTAGAGAATCTGACTCTCAGACATCAGCTCAGTCCGCTGATCACAGCAAAGATAGACCACAGCACGTTACGTCAGAACAAGTACGTCTCACCCGTTGCCGGAACCATCCTGCCGGATACTGCTTTGCTTCTGTAGACCTCTGGTAATCCCATTTCATGAACATGAGAAATAGACACCGGTGGTATGAACAGTTACTTATGGACCGGATTCACTCTACACAATGTCCGTTCCTAATGTTCTCTAACCAACTGCACAAGTTCTTTTCTAGTGTTTACACAGTTAGTAAAGTTAAGTGTTAGTCGACAGATCATCCTCGTTGCACATCGAACCATTCCGTCCGCAAGTGCTAATTACTAATGTTAATTGTTACTGTACTAACACTAGTTACTCTTAACCGGTTCTCGGTTCGTTACCACTGTTTAATGCTGTATGGTGCAACTGTAATCTTCACTATGTTGGGTGAATCAACCTCCCTCTAGCTTTTAGTCACGTCTGTAAGCAATCTTTATTGATTGCCGAACTGGTGTTCTTCAGACTGGGATTTTCTTCCTTCCCAAAACTTTATTGAGCTTCCTTGGATCTGGTAGGGAACCTAGGATAGAAACAACACACCTGGTGATAGTACTAGTTCATGATTCTTTCGGCTGAGTGTAAGCCTATCACCTTGCCTAATGATCGTTAGCTAACTAGACTTAGTCATAGAGCAGATTAGCTACCCACCTAGAATCGAATCAGGTTATGACAAAGAAAAAATCAGCAAACAGAATGTGGAACCCCTCCCACAAGGGACACCTACGGGAAATCCCAATTATCCCTCATTACTCAATTCTCAACTAGTAAAGCTTATCAACACTTCACTAATCTATTCCAGCTAACAGAGTCAAGTATCACTTCCCTACTCTAGCTAGTTTCCACTAACAGTGCTAATCATCACACTATAGTTTAACAAGGCTACTGCCTAAAGTAATTATAACGAATATATTATAATAGGTTATACCTTAAATGGCACCACTGCAGTCCTATCAATCATATCTACATCTGCCATTATAGGCACGTGTAAAATTAAGTCACTAATTAACACACGGTAGATATTATTTCCACTAAGCACTGCAGTGCCCTCACTCTAACTAGAGCATTAATCAAGTCCCCCCTAGTTGATCACAACTAGAGTTTATATGGCAAACTACCAAAGTTGTCCACGTGACTTTATCCTCTTCGCCCCCACACAGGTGTTATTTGGACATATCAACCATTTGCAAGGATCTATTTCTCCGGGCTTAAATCCTGTCAAAGTTGTCAGTAATTGTTAAGATTCTCAAAACAAGCCAGCGAATTTTATGACGACTTCCAACAAACAGTTGCAAATAACCCCGTCAAACTCTTCATGTTCCGGAAACCAAGAATTGACATATGTACTGTTTTCTCCCTACTAAGTACTTCCGTTTTACATCTGCCATTGTGATCTCACGGCTTCCATCTGCATTCAAATGTTGACAAACTTGTCAATCTTCTGTTCCGTGGTGACAATATATGTGATTCTAACTGGTAATGAACTGCCAACTCGGTGTATCCCTTCCTTCTCACTCAACACCCAATGTGTAGATGGGCTGACCCCACTGCTTCCATTTACATTCAAATGTAGACAAACTAATCAAGGCGATGCCAGGACCTGTCACCATCAACACCGACCGTTCCAAATCCGTTATAGATGTACACGTGCAGCTACAAATATTGTCCTGAGATTTTGACATCCGCGGTGTTTTTCCAGTTAGTAAAATAATGGTGCTGAAAATACACGCCAAGCAAACGTCGGGAATATTTATCTGTTTAACTCATGGCAATCTCGCGACATAGGCCCCCTCTTAAGAGAGTAGTCCATCTCACTCTTCTCCACCATGAGTTAAATCCAGATAATTCATTCCTCTTCTTCAGGAACTGGGTGTCTTGACAAGAAGTCCGCTCCAACATTTTCCTTCCCAGGAATGTACTCTACTGTGAAATTATACGGTTGAAGTAACAACGACCACCGCATCAACCGTGCGTTGAGCTTCTGAGAAGTAGCCAGGAACATCAGGGGCTGATGATCTGACTGGACCCGAAACTTAACTCCATACAAATATGGCTGAAATTTTTGCACTGCCCATACGAGGGACAAGCATTCTCTCTCGACGGTTGAATAATTCCTCTCCGCCTGTAGAAGTTTCTTACTTGCGTATGCCACAGGTTTCAAAACCGAAGCATCGTCTTTTCCTTCCTGTAATAAAGCGGCTCCAATTCCAATCGCACTTGCATCCGTTCTCAACACAAATGGTTTGGAAAGGTCAGGGAGCTGTAATACAGGTTTGCTGACCAAGGCCTCCTTTAACTGACTATAGGCATTCTCACATTCTGGTGTCCAAATGATTTGATCCGGTAATCCCTTTTTCAAGGTTTCCGTCAACGGAGCTCCCAGTTCAGTGAAATGTGGGATAAATTTGTGGTAGAACCCACACAACGAGAGAAAAGATCGCACATCCTTCTTCGTTTTTGGCCTTGGTGCATTACTGATTTTCTCCAGGTTCTTCTCTTCTGGAACAATGTGTCCTGGAGTGATGGTGTGACCTAGAAATTCCAGAGTTTGGTAACCAATCATGCACTTGGTTGGACGAGCAGTAAGCCCTGCTTCCTTGAGTCTATTAAACACTCTCTCCAAGGATTGTAAGTGGTCATCCAAGCTGTCACTGGAAATCAGAATATCATCCATGAATGAGATGATGGACGGATCCTGTAACGGATCTAGTAAAGTCCTCATCATGCGTGTAAACACACTAGGTGCATTGCTGAGTCCAAAGGGCATGACCTTGAATTCGTAGTGTCCACTGGGTGTACTGAAAACTAACAGTGGTCGAATCTCCGGTTTGACTGGTATCTGATAGTACCCCCGACTCAGATCCACCTTTGAAAAGTACCGAGCCTTATGGAGCCTAGCGAATAGCTGAGTTGGATTCGGCAAAGGTTCCACCTGAAACTGTGTATGACTGTTCAGGAGTCGGTAATCTATACACAACCGGTGTTCTCCACTTGGTTTGCGTAACAAAACTACCCCCGCATTGTATGGGGATGTGGATGGTGCAATCACGTCATCCTCCAGCAGTTTTTTTATTTCCTCCTCCAGGGCCTTTTCTTTAGAGAATGGCACTGGGTAAACCTTTTGGCGAACAGGCTCCTGTGTGGTCAAAGTCATCTCGAACTCCACCAACCTCGTTCGTCCTGGTTTATCAGTCAGTATCTCCTTATGAGACTTGAGAACCTGGGTTATCCTTTCCCTCTCCTGGGAGGTCAGATCAGGGTTCACTTGCACATCCCTATAGGTTTCCTGGTGTTCCAAGGGATATTCCCTGCCCTCGCTGGTTCCCACTTCTGTCTCCACTGCAACAGCCATTGCCATGAGGTGAGCTGCCTTGTCTCCGGGTCTCTCTTCGTATTTCCGCAAGAGATTGATATGGAAAATCTTCGACTTTCCCCGGATCCGGATTTGATAGTTGGTTCTGGATATCACCCTTTCCACGGGAAATGGGCCTTGCCAACCTATCTCCAGTTTGTTGTTTCCCGTTGGGAGTAACAACAAGACTTTATCTCCTACCTCTAGAGATCTTTCTTTAGACCTACGGTTGTAGTAAGCCGCATGTCTTTTCCTGGCCTTTTTCAAGTTTTGATTTGCCAGAGTCCATCCCTTGTGGAGTTTTTCTTTCAGTTCCTCCACGTATTGATAGGATGAGATCACTTCTTCTGACGTCCCCTCTTCAGTCCAACTCCTCAACATGGCTTCCAACGGTCCTTTGATTGGACGACCAAACAGCAACGTAGCGGGTGGTAGTCCTGTTGAGCCATGAGGAACTTCCCGATAGGCAAAGAGTGCTGCTGGGATATATTCATCCCACCTATCAGGTTTTTCCTGCGCTAGTTTCCTGAGCATTGTCATCAACGTGCCGTTGAAACGCTCTACTTGTCCATTGGCTTGAGGGTGGTAAGGGCTGGTATGTATGTGGTTAGAGTGAAACACCCTAAATACCTCCTCCATGAGTTTTCCACAAAACTGAGATCCATTGTCCGTCAGAATTTGATCCGGAAAGCCTAATCTGGTAAAGGCCTCCATCAGTGCGTCCGCCACTCTTTTCGAGTCAATCGTGGTCAACGGTATAGCTTCACCCCACATTGTACAGCAATCCACCATTGTGAGTATATACATGTTCCTCTTCCTAGTCCTGGGAAGTGGACCCACGATATCGATGGCTACCCTCTCGAAAGGAGAGTTCATGATGGGCATCTCACCCAACATCACCGGTGCTGTCCAGTGTTTCGGTGCCACCCTCTGGCACTCAGGGCATGACTTCACATACCGACGCACATCATCTGTCATTCCCGGCCAATAGTAGTGGCAGGAAATCCGCTGCATGGTGGCGGCAATACCCATGTGTCCACTAAAGGAGATGGTATGCCCCATATGAAGAATCTGGGACCGATGAGCTTTCGGGACGACCAACTGACCGTATAGGTTGTCTCCCCTTCCTGCTCTCCTGTAGAGTATCCTATTCTTCATGTAGTACTGCCCCCGTCCTGGTGGATCAGCACTTTTCTGCAGCTTTTTGTAGCAAGGACGTAAAGTATCATCCTCACTCTGGGCAGTTCGTAGCTCCCCCGGCATTGGGTTAGTCACAATTGCGTCTGCCTCTTCCGTTTTCGTCTGAGAGCGAGTCTGCATTGCTCCCATATGAATTGGCTCCCTGGGCATTCCCAGAAAGACATACCGGCAACCTAGGATGACTGGAAAAATGGGATCGGTCAATACAGCGGCCTTGATGGTGCCGGTGACGTACCTTGACCGAATCTCCACATTAGCAATGGGCAACTTCATGGTTACAGCACTCTTCTGTGCAGGCTGTATATCCAAGGTTTCACCTGTGAATTGTTCTGGATGTACCTAGATCCGCAGAAATCACGGCCTCCCCGTCCAGTCCTGTGTCGTATAAACACTCCACTTGACGACCGTTAACCTCTACCAATTCCACTACAGGTGGTTTTTCCTGGTCTGGAGTCTCTTCCTCGGCCTCGACCTGTTCGGTGGGCTCCACCTTAGGTTTCCCTGAGCACACGACGAATTGAGTGTCTCCTGACTTTTCCCTGCAGTCAATAGCATTGTGCGTATTCGACTGACATTGGTTGCACCATTTCCCTGTCCTAGATTTTCTATTGTCGGACTTGAATGAGCTCTCCTGGTGGCGAGCTTCCTTGTTGACCTTGGCATTTTCCGTGACAACCTCCTTGGAAGTCACTTGACATGCTGCAAAGTGAGGGTTCTTAGCCTTCGATTTGCAGTCCCTCGTATTGTGAGAGGGTGACTTACAAATTGAACACCACTTCTCCGACCACGGTCGTTTAGGTGTAGAGCTTGAAGGTGCTCTTGCTTCCCTCCTTCTTCTTCTCTGAATTATCCTCTGATTTTTGCACATAAGGTTCCCACTTTTTGGTTCCTGAGTTTTTGGCTTTCTTCTTGTCATGTTTCTCTTGACTTTTGGTGTTGGTGGAAAGGTTTTCCCCTGCCTCCCCATGTACCTCGACGAACCGTTCTGCTAATTTATTCACGAGGTCAATACGTTCCGCTCCTTGTTCTCCCAGGAACGTCCTGAGAGGTTTAGACATTTGCTTCTTCAGCTGGTCGACCACCATGAGCTCTTCCAGACTCTCATAGTCATGTGCGAACCCAGCCAAATCCATCCACTTATGGAGATAAGATTTAAGACGCAAACTGTAGGCGGCAAACAACTCTCCCGGTTCTCGTTTCGCTGCTCGAAATTTTTTCCGGTAGGTATGTGACGTAACCTCGAATCGTTTCAGCAGAGCCGTCTTTAACTCATCATAATTGTTCTCATGTCCTGGTGGCAGGCGAGTATAAACCTCGTATCCCTGTCCCGCGTAATCCCTGGGATAGCTTAAGATTCCATTTGTTACGCTCCAGACCCATAGCAACTGACATAGCCTCGAAGCGTTGAAGGTATTGGTCAATCTTCTCTTTGTCCTCCTCGTAGACCGCTAAAGGAAACTTCATAGCATGGTACCCATGTCCACCTACTGGTGTTGATCCTGGGATGGAGGAACCTCCAACTGCTCCCTCAGTTTCTCCATTAGATTGACTCTTCAACTCGAGTTCCCTCATCCGGTACTCGTGCTCCCTTTTCTGTGCTTCCTGTTCAGCTTCTAATTTCCTAGCTGCTTGCTCAGCTTCAAATTTCCTAGCTGCTTGCTCAGCTTCCAATTTCCTTAGCTGCTTGCTCAGCTTCCAATTCCATCCTTCTCAATTCCAGCTCGGCCTTTCGATCTTCCCTTTCCGCTTGACGATACTCTCTCTCCACTTCTTGTATGTAATCCGTTAGAGAAGACCCAGCCAATCCCATTTCTTCCCCCCTTGCCTTTAATTCTAACGTGCTAAGTTTAGGGGTGGCCATTATACAGAGAGGTAAGCTAGCAGGTCCAGTACAATATAACTGCAAATTACTATACCGATATATGAACAAGTACTATAAATCTAGATATTACCACACACAGTACATTCACTCAGTGACGAGAGTAGAATCAGGACCACAGACCTATGCAGACGTGTGAAGTGTGAACAGGTAAGATATTAGTCCTAACCCCTATCCACATTCACTCTAGCTGGATTCTCCAAACTGATATCTCCCTCTTATAACTAAGGATCCCGTGTCAAAAGACCCCGTTGTCAGAAGATCCCACTGTCAAAGGTTCCTGCTTGCAGGAGATCTCGCTGTCCAAGGATTCCGTTTACGGGAGATCCCGCTGTCCAAGGATCACGTTTACGAGAGATCTCGTTGTCCAAAGATCACGTTTACGATAGATCCCGCTGTCCAAAGATCACATTTACGAGAGATCCCACTGTCCAAATATCACGTTTACGAGCCCCCAATAATGTCGCGTCCTCCTTTAAAGTGTCGTCCCTGGAGTGAGGAGATCCGACACCCACATTATAATATTTCTTTTCCCTCTCAATATTCTGGAGAATCCACCAGCTTCCGTCCAACACACTCCATCAGCCTATGGACACCTTTTCCTTTCACTCTCACACTTACGTACTATGCCCCCTTCTCATACTTCCCCAACGCAACATACTCAACAACTCTTACTTCTAGAAATTAATAAAGATTAATTTATTAAAATAAAAGTGTAACGTGTATGAGACGTGTATGCGAAGAAAATGTGTGACGTGTTCTATAAAGTGTAGAGAATCTGACTCTCAGACATCAGCTCAGTCCGCTGATCACAGCAAAGATAGACCACAGCACGTTACGTCAGAACAAGTACGTCTCACCCGTTGCCGGAACCATCCTGCCGGATACTGCTTTGCTTCTGTAGACCTCTGGTAATCCCATTTCATGAACATGAGAAATAGACACCGGTGGTATGAACAGTTACTTATGGACCGGATTCACTCTACACAATGTCCGTTCCTAATGTTCTCTAACCAACTGCACAAGTTCTTTTCTAGTGTTTACACAGTTAGTAAAGTTAAGTGTTAGTCGACATATCATCCTCGTTGCACATCGAACCATTCCGTCCGCAAGTGCTAATTACTAATGTTAATTGTTACTGTACTAACACTAGTTACTCTTAACCGGTTCTCGGTTCGTTACCACTGTTTAATGCTGTATGGTGCAACTGTAATCTTCACTATGTTGGGTGAATCAACCTCCCTCTAGCTTTTAGTCACGTCTGTAAGCAATCTTTATTGATTGCCGAACTGGTGTTCTTCAGACTGGGATTTTCTTCCTTCCCAAAACTTTATTGAGCTTCCTTGGATCTGGTAGGGAACCTAGGATAGAAACAACACACCTGGTGATAGTACTAGTTCATGATTCTTTCGGCTGAGTGTAAGCCTATCACCTTGCCTAATGATCGTTAGCTAACTAGACTTAGTCATAGAGCAGATTAGCTACCCACCTAGAATCGAATCAGGTTATGACAAAGAAAAAATCAGCAAACAGAATGTGGAACCCCTCCCACAAGGGACACCTACGGGAAATCCCAATTATCCCTCATTACTCAATTCTCAACTAGTAAAGCTTATCAACACTTCACTAATCTATTCCAGCTAACAGAGTCAAGTATCACTTCCCTACTCTAGCTAGTTTCCACTAACAGTGCTAATCATCACACTATAGTTTAACAAGGCTACTGCCTAAAGTAATTATAACGAATATATTATAATAGGTTATACCTTAAATGGCACCACTGCAGTCCTATCAATCATATCTACATCTGCCATTATAGGCACGTGTAAAATTAAGTCACTAATTAACACACGGTAGATATTATTTCCACTAAGCACTGCAGTGCCCTCACTCTAACTAGAGCATTAAT
Organism: Cepaea nemoralis; assembly: GCA_014155875.1. Lineage (NCBI taxonomy): Eukaryota > Metazoa > Mollusca > Gastropoda > Stylommatophora > Helicidae > Cepaea > Cepaea nemoralis. Next base: position 114,755 of record JACEFZ010003815.1, read on the forward strand.
CAAGTCCACCCCAGTTGATCACAACTAGAGTTTATATGGCAAACTACCAAAGTTGTCCACGTGACTTTATCCTCTTCGCCCCCACACAGGTGTTATTTGGACATATCAACCATTTGCAAGGATCTATTTCTCCGGGCTTAAATCCTGTCAAAGTTGTCAGTAATTGTTAAGATTCTCAAAACAAGCCAGCGAATTTTATGACGACTTCCAACAAACAGTTGCAAATAACCCCGTCAAACTCTTCAT